>RJWJ010017681.1:0-12495 GCA_004363605.1 Indri indri | reverse complement strand
TAAATAAGGCATTTTCTAAGTCACAAATAGTTTTGGCAGAAGCAATGGAGACAAGGAAGGCAAATCCATACCCAGAGTAAGCAGTTACTCCACTGAGATGAAAGTACTCTCCTTTCCATTACAGAAGTTCAATGCAAGCAGCCTGCCACCAGATATCTGGCTGGTCCCTCCAGAGGAATGGCACTATTTCTGGGGGTCAGTGTTGTCTCTCTGCTATTGGCGAGTTGGTCATTCAGCAGCTGCAGCCAGGTCAGTCTTGGTAACTGGAAATCCATGTTGCTAACTAAACACATACACAACCTCCATGCCTGTCACCATCACGTCTTTTTCATAAACTCATGGAGCAAGGACAGGGTGGCTGGGGGAAAAGGCTGAAGTCCACAGGTGACATCTTGTCCACCTGATTATTAAGATCCTCCTCTGCTGAGGAGACATTCACAAACATAAATATTACTCTGTGCCCATTCAGAAGTATATTCACATATCTATTCCCCATACTTCTAATCATATTCTTTCAAAGTCCATAATGAATCAGCCCAACTATCAGCTACTGCCAGGAATCAGAGGACATCCACATCTCTAACCATTTCTCCTTCTAAACAAAAGGAGCAACTAGGTGAACTGCTCAAGACTTTACCCACTGGGAGAATTTCCCTTCAGCATTATCCTTCAGGTTCATCCCTGCATGTGCTACGATGCTACTACAGTTGTCTACTTTTAGGTGGTACCAACGAGTAATGCAGAACCATCAATAAATTGGGCCTAAGTTTTTCCTTCCTTGGTCAACTGGAACTCCTCATGAGGACACAGGTGTGGGTTGAGTGCAAAGATGCAAAGTCGCAGGAGTATGAACCACAAGAGAAGGTGACAAATATTCAAACAAAAACAAGTTACAGAAGTATTCAATACCTGATTTAAAAAAAAAAAGTATGCATATACACAAACAAAAAGGTCTAAAAGGAAATATATCGATACATTAGTGGTTATCTCTGGGGGGTAAGTTGTGGGTAATTTTTATTCATAATATTCTTTTTTTTTTTTTTTTTTGAGACAGGGTCTCGCTCTGTTGCCCCAGGCTGGAGTGCAGTGGCATCATCATAGCTCACTGCAACCTCAAACTTTTGGGCTCAAGGTATCCTCCTGCCTCAGCCTCCCAAGTAGCTGGGACTATAGGCGCACACCACCACCCCCGGCTAATTTTTCTACTTTTCAGTGGAGACGGGGTCTTGCTCTTGCTCAGGCTGTTCTTGAACTTCTGGCCTCAAGCGATCCTCCTGCCTCAGGCTCCCAGAATGCCAGGATTACAGGCGTGAGCCACTGACAACTGGCCAATTTTTAATATTCTTTATATTTTTCTGTATCCAACTTTTTCAATGACTCTTACATCAATAATCAGAAAAAAAAATTTATTTTTACTAAGAATTTTTAATGACATGGAAAGTCTCTTGATATCACTTTAATGGAAAAACAAAACAAAATATACGTGTGTATATAGTGTGACCTAATTTTTTTGGTATAATACCTATACAAACTAATACACCAGATAATGAGGGGATACATCAGCATGCTAATAGTTGGATTATGAGTGACTTGTGTTTTCATCCTCTTCTTTCTGTGACATTTCCAAATGTTCCACAATAACCGTGTTATCATTTACTGCAACCATCCTGCAGACATCAGGAGACTATGAATAAGGCTAATACTACCTCTCACTAACACCCCACCAAAAACGAGGGGGAAAATGTAAAGAACTTGAATCCTTGATAACTGAGCTGAAGAATTAACCCATCTAGGGACAATCCTACCTTGGAATTTGTCATATGAAATAATAAATGTTCCTTACTGCTTAAGCTAATTGAGTTTAATTACCTACAGCCAAATGCATCCTAAATGATTTAACTCTTACATGGGGAGAGGGAGAGAATTAATTTTCTTAAAAAGGGGCTTGGCTGAAGTTAAAAGTAACAATTTACAGTACCCCTACTCACATAGACAAAAGATCTATCGGGGTAATTCCCAAATTACTGAGGCTATTTTCTGAACTAGTCCACTAACTTACAGCTGATTGTGTTACCATTAAAATGTTATCTGAGAAATCACTCCAGTTTGCCCTTCCCACAAGGCAATTATATTTTAATCTGTTATTAGTCTGCTCAGGCTGCCATTAAGAAAATACCATATACCAGGTGGCTTAAACAAAAATTTATTTTCTCACAGTTCTGGAGGCTGCAAAGCCCACAATCAAGGCTCTAACAGGGTTCTGTTTCTAGTAAGGGATCTCTTCCTGGCTTGTAGACAGCCACCTTCTTGCTGTGTCCTCACATGGCAGAAAGAGACCAATCTCTGGTGTCTCTTCCTCTATTATAAGGACATCAGTTCTGTCAGATCAGTGCTCCAGCCTTATAACCTCGTTTAATCTTAATCGCCTCCTTAAAGGTCCCATCTCCAATACATGGGAGGTTAAGGGTTTCAACATATGAATGGGGGCGGGGAGGACACAATTCAGTCCACAGCACAATCTTTCTCTTTAAATATTAGGAAATGCTGCCTTCTTACAAATACCCAAAAAACTACTTGATAGTAATATTTTCACAGTTACATGTAATTAATATTTAGTTTTCAAAGCATGTTCACACAGTAAACTAAGCAGATATCCTGGTTTCACCGATGAAGACACTAAATAAAGCCAAGATACTATCATAATTTGTCCAAGAATTCCATAACCAGTAAATCAAAGAGCTAGGGCTAGAGCCCAGGTCTGAATCCTAGTCCAGTGGTCTTTACATGGCTCTTGTTGTTGTCATACACACTTGAGGTATGGGAACTTTGTTTCACCTAATGTTCTAAACATCAGAAACAGCTTAGGGGTGGTGAAGGGATAGGAGTGGAAGATAGGGTTCCAAGCAGAATGAAATGAACACCAAGAATATTAGTTTGGAGGTGAGTGAGCCTACAACAGCAGACCCAGTGAGGGAATACACCACAAGGCTGGAGAAATCCTATAGGCCCTTGACAGCATGTTAGGGAATTTGGACTTTATCCTGAGGCTAATGGGGAAACAGTGAAGGATTTTCAGAAGATATGACTAGTTTTGGTTTTAGAACCATCACTTCAGTACCTTGCCCAACGCAGCACTGCTGGGAAGGAATAGAGCCATTAGGTCTCCCAAGGCCATGGTCTTCCCCTATGCCACACTGCCTCCGTTTACAATTATAAGGACAAACAAAGTATAGAGTTCTAATGTGGCAGAGTGAAACTACTGAAGTACTGCTTCTAAGATGAACCACTCCAAGTCACCATTAATTAATTTATACACCACATGAATTTTAATTCAGTGGAAGAGTGAAGAGAGGAGAGTGCAAAAGTTGACTTTCTCAGGATACTTGAGAATATTTTTGATTTATGAAACAACTGATGTTCTATATAGAGGTCCTATAAATGGAAGAAACAAAAATTAAACATTTAATACTTTTTGGGTTATTCTTCACTGAAGTGATAAATTCACATCTTTAATTCATAAACAAGTAAGTGTAACTTTGATAGGAAATTTACTTAAGCAATATAATGCATCTTTTTACAAACTACTGGGTAGGGTGGTACTTATAATAATAATGTCACAATCAGCACCACCCTTAATTGACTTGAGAAAAACAAAGTACTTCTGCTTGAAAAAAAGCAGTTTCTATAAATATTAGTAAAAGTACCTTGTCCTACCACTGATTCTGCCTATTCCCTCACTGCTATAGTTTGGATGTTTGTCCTCACTCAAACCTCGTGTTGAAATTTAATCCCCACTGTTGGAAGTGGGGCCTAATAGGAGGTGTTTGGGTTATGGGGGCAGGTATCTCGTGAATAGCTCGGTGTTGTCTTCAGGGTAGAGATCTCCCTCTTAGTTCTCATGAGAGCTAATTGTTAAAGAAAGTCTGGCACCTTACCCCTTCTCTCTTCCTCTCTTGCCCTGTCATCTCTGCAAACATTGGCTCACCTGCCCCTTCTCCATGAGTGGAAGCAGCTTGAGGCCCTCATCAGAAGGAGATGTTGGCACCATGCTTCTCGTGCAGACTGCAGAACCATGAGCCAAATAAACCTCTTTTCTTTATAAATTACTCAGCCTCAGGTATTTCTTTATAGCAACCCAAACAGACTAAGACACTTAAACCAGCTTACAATAGTTTCATAGAATTAGTCTGAGCTATCTCCAGCCTAGTTATCTATTAATCACATTTTCCAAACCAAAAATCAGGATCAGTATGACACTATCTCACAAATTACTTTTATCCTAATTTCTTAATCTGTTCTATAAAAGTATAATTACAAAACTATAAGAATCAATTAACAAATCTTCATTGTAACCAAATGAATTTTCCATTATATATTACAACTATTCCAAAAAACCTGAAATGCAAAGACAGATATTCTGTTCACACAGGTACATTATAAAACAGAAAGAAGAGACCAAAAGAGAAAAATATTTTACCAATGAATTATCACACATTAAATCCCAAGCAAATAGATAATTTAATCATTTAGAAATACAAATATCAATTAAGGGATACAATAGCATTTTTTAAAAAGCCATTAATTTCTGTATGTTAGCTGCAGTACAGTTTTGGTTCATCACCAACCACTACTCATTACATTATAGCACAGTAATTAAAGTTCAGGCTGTATAACAAAGGTCAACAGTATGTGACCCTCAGGCCAAATACTCTTCCTTCCCCACCCCATTTTTTTTTGCACATAAAGTTTTACTAGAACCCAGCCACAAGCATTTCATTTACATATCACCTGTGGCTTTCTTACTACAAAGGCAGAGTTGACTAATTGTGACAGACCATATGTCATACAAAGCCTAAAATATTTACTATCTGACCCTTTACAGAAAACATCTGCCCACTCCTGCTCTAGAACAATGATTCTTAACTCTAGGTGGATATGAGCACCAGCTGGGGAGCTTTTATTTTTTATATATCGACTATATATTTTTTAAATAAATTGTACTGTATATATTTAAGCTATACAACACGCTGTTATGGGATACATATAGATAGTAAAATGGTTACTACAGTGAAGCAAATTAACATATCTATCATCCCACACAGTTAACCATTTGGGGGGGGGTGCTTTTGTGGCGAGAGCAGTTAAAAATATACTCATTAAGCAAGAATCCCCAATACAGTCCAATTTTATAAACCATAGCCCTCTTGTGGTACATTAGATCCCTAGACTTTTTCATCCTACATATCTGCTACTTTGTAACCCCCGACATCTCCCCATTTCCTCCCTACTCCCACCCACTCACCCCTGGTAACTACTGTTTTATTTTCTACCTCCATATATTTGACTCTTTTTAAAAAAACTTTTTTTAGATTTCACATATAAGTGAGATCATGCAATATTTTTCTTTCTGTGTCTGGCTTATTTCACTTAGTGTAATGTCCTCCAGGTTCATCCATGTTGTGGCAAATGACAGGATCTCCTTTTTTAAGTGTGAGTGAGTGAGTGTGTATATAAAACACAGTTTCTTTATCTGTTCATCCATCAACAGGTTGCTTCCATATCACGGCTACTGTAAACAATGATGCAATGAACGAGAGAGTGCAAAAGGCAAGTATCTTTACAAGGTGGTGATTTCACTTCCTTTGGGTATGTGCCCAGAAGAGAAATTCTGGGTCACCCAGTAAGTCTATTTTTAATTTCTTTAGGAATCTCCATACTGTTTTCCATTAACGGCTATACGAATCTACATTCCCACCAACAGTATACGAGGGTTCCCCTTTTCTTCACACCTTCACCAACATTCTGTTATCTCTTCACTTTTTGGTAACAGCTATCCTAGTGGGTGTCAGGTGATATCTCGTCCTGGTTTTGATTTGCATTTCTCTGATGATTAACGTTTTTGGGCACCTTTTCATATACCTGTTGGTCATGCTTATGTCTTCTTTGAAGAAATGTCTATTTAAGTCCTTAGCCCATTTTTTTAATTGGGTTATTGAGTTGTACGAGTTCTTTATAAATTTTGGATATTAACCCCTTATCAAATATGACGTTTGCAAATATCTTTTCCCAATCTGTAGGTTGTTGTTTCATTTTCTTGAGTGCTTCCTTTGCTGTGCAGAAGCTTTTTAATCTGACGTTCCGTTTGTTTCTGTAGCCTGAGCCTTTGGTTTGGTATCCAAAAAACAAACTTTAGGTGGACATCGGTACCACTGATGAGCTTTAAAAAAATTCTAGATCCTGGGACCCAATCTAACTTTCTCTCACTAAAAAGATGCCAGTTTCATTGGTCTAAGGTAGGGCCATTAGCTATTACTATACAAGTACAAAAATGTGTACATTAAAACAGGAAAACATAAAAGATAAAAATCAGGATCCCCAATAGTACAAAAAATAAAGGCTGGAGGTTAATTCACAGACCACAGAGTACTACATAATAAATAGGAGCCATAAGTTTGGCTCTGGTTTTTATGAATCCAAAAAAATAAAGAAACAAGATCATTATATGATTTATAGTATCCATGTGGTCAAACATCTTGGTGGAAGCAAACGTTTTCCTAAAACTTCCATCTGACAGTAAAAGGAATGTTTTATTGCAATTCTCCTCAGTGATATACACCATATATTCTTCCCACTTTACAGCACTGTACCTCTTTACCCAAAACCAAAAAACAAAAACCCAAAAGTGGCAGGACTTTAATACAGATAGTGCCATGCTGCCTTTCTTCTGCTTTTGTGGGGGGTGGGGATGGTTTAGGAAAGTAAGAATGGGTAGAAGAAATATACAACTGAATATGGAAATAAGTGGCTTTATACATACCATGAGACATTAATAAACACTAACAATAAATCCACTAATGTAAGCAGTCCCCAACTGATGACAATTAGCTCATATAAGAGTGATTTATTCATACCTATAACTCACTTCTCTTTTATTTATACACCCATCCAATGGTTTCTGTGGATTATGCCAAATGTGTCTAGACAAAGGAACAGAATATGTCAGGACATAACAAAAGCATAATTTCATCTTACCAGTGTTAAATTTAAAACATGGTTTCTCTCTATTTTTAAATGTGGGAAACACTGATCTGGTTTTCTACAGTTACTGACAGGAGTTCAGGTGTATTTTTGGCTGAGACCTCATCTCCTCCTCTACCCTCCCTTGCATCTGACACTACTCACAGTTCTCTCAAAAACCCTTGTTGTCTTGCTGTTCCTACTACCCACATATCCCTGCCTCCCAACCTTCCCTTCCCCTCAACCCTTTAAAATACATGACTAGGCTAAATTCATTCTTTATGAGAAGCTTTCCCTGAGACCCACTCCCCACCAAAACTGCACTCTTCCTTAGAATTCTAAAACTTCCTTTTAAAGAGGGATAGTTTTCAATCCACATACAAGTCACATATATATTTTGAAATCCATAAAAAGATTCTAAGCGTATAAAAATGCCAACCATCTCTAACACAGAAAGTTGTGACAGAACATCAAAATTAACATTAGAAGAAACTTGTACCTCATGCCACAATAGCACACAGCCGGAGACCTTGGAGTCCCTTTCCTCTCCTTCCTCCCTCTCTCCCTCTCTTCTGCCCACACAACCAGCTAGCAGTCAAGCCTTATTCCTATTCTCCAACCCACTGCTCTGCCAATCAATTCAATTGTGGAGGAGTAAAAGCTGGTAAGTGTCAGGAACCAACTGTGTATTAATGGCTGAAAAAGAGAGGGTATATAGATTCACTTCTGTGACTGCAAATTACCTTCTGTAGGCGTATTAGCTTTATGATGGAGAAGAATGGATACAGGTAAAATAAGTCATCTTTGAGTTCTCCTGTTTCTTCCCAACATCCTGGTACATCCTTCACCAAGGCTTTCTGATTCTTATCTTCCTTTTCTATATTACTATAGCTACCTCAATTCAAGAAATACTCTTTACATCTAGACAAATATAACAGTCCTCTAACTGGTCACTCTGTATCCAGTCCCTCCCTTCTCCCATCCATCTTGTACCAACACAAGATGAAATCTTCCTAAACCACATTTTGTGCACAAAAACTGGAAGGATATAAAATAAACTTACAGTCTGGGGAGACAGGATGAATAGCAGTGTGGGGAGAAGAAGAAGAAAGAGGCATTTTGGGTTTGGCTTTTAATATAACTGTATTATTTTTTTAATCTTTTATAGGAACATATTAATTACTGAAATGCTCTTTAAAAAAGCTGCTTGACATTTTCTCTTTCCATAAGCAAAATTCTGACTGCCAAAACTAAAATTAAAAACCTTTCAAACATAACAATTATTTTTCTTCTATACAGAACATTTCCTGAATTAAACATAAATACCATAGACCAATTTTCTTTTTCTTAGATTTAAGGCTTTATACTCCATCGTTCAATGATTTCTACATAGCTTTATTATATATAATATAGACATCGCATCGCACTACCTAGCAGAGTCTGCCATAGCATAGATAATTAATAACTATTTGTTGAACAAATCTCCATTTCAGTTTAACTCATCCTGATAGCCTCAAACACTCCTCTTTCTAGGAAAAAAAAAAATAGTCACAGTCTACCGTGATGATTCCACGCATTAGAGATTGTAGATAATCCGCCACCACATTGCCTCTAGACTAGCCTCCCTGCAATCTCTTCTTGACCTCCTTCCAATCTGTACTCCATCCTCTTTTCAATCTTTTCTCCACTCTAAACAAAAGTAACCTTCATAAAAGGTAAAAATGATGTATTGCCTAAAACATTAAATGCCTTCCATCAGCTTCAGGAAAAAAAACTCAAAATCCTTAACACAGCCTATAAAGCCTTGCTTGATCTGGTTCCTACCTACCTCCTCACAGATCACTCTACTCTACGTTCACTCTACTCTGAAGTACACAGGTCTATAATTTGTTCAAAATCACTGCTTTCACTCACTTGTGAGCCTGTACACATGCTGTTCCCCTAGGAGAGATATTGTTTTCCCTTCCCTCAAATTGTTTTGGTTAACCCTTCGGATCTCAACTCCAACATTACGTCTTTGACACACCAAGCTAGATGGGGTACCTGATATATATATATACTCTCATGTCAACACGTACCTTCTCTAGATAAAATTTATTACAGTTTGTGATTTATTTGATGAATGGGAAAGACAGGCTCTAAATTCCCTTGAGGACAGAGATTATATCTGATTGACAAAACACAGTCTGGCACATAATAGGCAGAAAAAGTTGCCAAATAACTCAATAGGTGACATACTGATATATTCTGTCATACTGTGAAGCACAGTACATGCAAAAATACATATATATATTTATATTTCATTTTACTATTTCTTTTGGAACTCCCATGGTTCCAACTCGGGAATCCTTTAAAATTTTGCCAGTTTTCTTTGGGATCTTTATGGCATTCTCTGATTATTCTGAAAGAATGAGAGTACCACCTGTTTGTCTTCCTACTATTCAAAGCAAAATTCTAATATTATTAGTTTAGGGAAATGTGGAACTGAAAAAGAAAAAACAGGTTTCTCAGACCTTTTAAAAGACATATGGCTTGAAAAAGAAATGGATAAATCCAAAGCCTTTTTTCATGGAAAACATTAAATATATATAATAAAGGGGGGAAAATGCCAGAGAAATAGCTAAAACGAAAGTGCGTCCCCCCTCATTTTTTGTCCTTTTCTCCCACTTTAGTTGGGTTATTCTTATTTTTTAAGATGTAAATATATTAATACTGAAAAGGAAGCTATGTTCCATGCATAATATCAACAACAGAGGCCGGGCACGGTGGCTCACACCTGTAATCCTAGCACCCTGGGAGGCCGAGGCGGGTGGATTGTTTGAGCTCAGGAGTTCGAGACCAGCCTGAGCAAGAGCGAGACCCCGCCTCTACTAAAATTAGGAAGAAATTAATCGGCCAACTAAAAACATATAGAAAAAATTAGCCGGGCATGGCGGCGCATGCCTGTAGTCCCAGCTACTCGGGAGGCTGAGGCTGTAGGATCACTTGAGCCCAGGAGTTTGAGGTTGCCGTGAGCTAGGCTGACGCCAAGGCACTCACTCTAGCCTGGGCAAAAGAGTGAGACTCTGTCTCAAAAAAAAAACAAAAAAAACAAACAAACAAAAAAATATCAACAACAGATTTCTTCAAATCTAATTTGGAACACACTCAAATTAGAAACAAATGATTACTGTATAATTTGAAAATTAAAATTAGTATTTCTTACTGCTTTCTAAAAATCATGTAATGTGAACAAATAAATTAATCAAATATGAATCAAATAAATTAATACGATTTACTAAATTTTTGGTATGGGTGAAATTTATAAATAACAGATACATGAAACTTTTTAAACACATCAGTTTCAAAATTAGTACTACAAGAAGCAAATTATACAGAGCAATAAAGACCCAAAATATAAAAAAACTACCCAAAATAATTAGTATAGCATATATATTACGCTAAGAGACTTCCTACATAAGGACTTCAAACTTTTTATTTTAATAGTGACTACATTAGGGATGCTCAATACTCACAGTGATATACAATAATATGTGAAATTCAGACTCCCATTACCACAAAAGGAAGGTATTAAGTCTACTGAACCAATCATCTACACCAAAAGTTCTTTAGTGTGGTCTGCAGACCCCTATGGGTCCCTAAGACCCTTTCAGGGGGTTCATAAGGTCAGAACTATTTTCATAATAACACTAATGTTATTTGCCTTCTTTTCTGTGTTGACATTTGCACTGATGATGCAAAAATAAAGGTGAGTAAAACTACTATATCAGCCCCTTAGCATCAACCAAAACAATGTCACCAATTGTACTAGCAGTCATCGTGTTCTTCACTGGAAAAAAAGGAAAAATGTAAAAAAATTAAAAAGCCAGTTTCACTTTAAAATGTTCTTCATGAAGCAGGAAAAATCATTAATTTTATTAAATCTTGACCCTTTAAGAAAATGCCTTTCAATATTCTGTGTGACAAAATGGAAAGCACACATGAAGTACTTCTGCTACATACTAAGAATTATGGTTGCTGTTAAGAAAAGGCACTTGTGCAGCTTATTTGCAAGCTGAATAAGCCAATTTTTCATAGAACACCATTATTACTTCCAAACTGACTGACAGACAAACTACAGTTATTCAGACTTGAATTTGGCAGGCATTTTCCTGAAAACGAATGAAGTGAGCCTATCTATCATTTCAAGGAAAATAACTGGCAATATTTGTTGCCAATAATAAAATTTGAGCATTCAAGCAAAAACTAGAATTTTGGAAAACTTGTATCTATCAATGTGAACTTGAAAGCTTTTCAATATTTAAAGATTATTCTAGTGAGATCTGCAGTAATATTAGTGAATGTGATTTTTTTTCACATTGTATAATGAAATGTGTCAACACTCAGAAGATCCACATAACTCAGTGAACAAATATTTTCCAAATGACCTACGCAACGAATTTTAATGTAATGGAGTATAAAATGTTCACTGATATGGTTTCAAAGTCCACACTGCAATTAACCTGTAAGAAACTACCATCTTCCAAGTTTTGATGGAGCATCAAATAAAATTACCCACAATTACATGCACGGACTATTAAAATACTCCTCTTTTTTCCAACTACATAAATATGTGAGGCCAGATTTTCTTCATATACTTCAACCAAAATAAAATATCTCAACAGGTTAAATGTAGAAGCAGATATGAGAATTTAGCTATCTTCTATTAGCCAGTCTCCGAGATTAGCAAGAAATATAAAATAATGTCACTCTTCTCACTAAACTTTTTTGTTTTGGAAAACTATGATGATCTTTCATAAAATATATTATTTATGTTAATAATAAATCCATTAGATGTTATTTTAAATGAATTCATAAGTGGTTTAAACTTCTCAGTTTTAGTTTTTAATACAGTAAATACTGATAGATACAACCCACCTAAAAAAAGTTCTCTGGGGTCCTTAATTTCTAAGAGTTTAAAGAGGTAGAGACTCGTAAGTTTGAGCACTGCTGATCTATAATATTATAGAAAACTGCTCTTGCTCAAGGTATAAAGACAAAGATACTCTAATTTAACACATCCTCAGCTACACTCTCTTTCTTCAGTAAGACTCAGAAAAACTGACTTTAATAAAAAAGATTTTAAAGCATTTAATAATTTAAAAGGAATCACAGCTCATAAACAATTTGAATTAACTCATTTCCTGAACAACCTACTTATTCAGTGTCTTGATATCTTAACTATAACAAAGGAAACATTTGAACATGTTTGCTAACAACAAAATAGAAGGAATAGGTATAACTATTAAGTAAAGCAAAGATATTTTTTAGAGGAAATCAAAGAACTAACTCAGAAAACAAACTACTGAAAAACATCAGAATTGTAGACGTATAAGTCACAGAAACAAACTCTACTAAAAACCATCAGAACCGTCACTTTGGACAAAATCTAGTTCAAACTCATCCTTTTATAGAAGATGAAACAAAGTTAAAGGATGG
>RJWJ010017680.1:0-32453 GCA_004363605.1 Indri indri | reverse complement strand
GGGAGAAAGGTGAATATAAATTATTAAATGTTCATACAATGAAATAGCATGTTATAAAATATGTACAGATAAGAAAAGCATAGTAGATTAAATAAAATGAAGAGAAATGTAAAATTATATGTACTATTTAATCCTACATTTAAAAAAATTCATGTTTACTTTGCATAGAAAAAGACAAGTAATATATAGGAAAATACTCACCACGCTGGGCTTCAGTGTACTTTATTTTCCTTCCTTATACTTTCTGTATTTCCCAAATTTTCTATAATAAGCATGTGCTATCTTCTAATTAGAAAATAATGTTATGCCATCTGATAAAAAACATGGCATTTACTTTGGATATGGTCTCGATTATTATACTGAGACTCCTTCTTATCTGTCCTTTCTTTACTTTTGAGTATCCTCAGGTTTCATAACAGGCTTGTTCCTTATCTTTCTTTCTTTCTTTTTAGTCTTGTTCCATTTTTCTCAAGAAAATTGAACAAAATTACGACATACTAACAATTACTATACAGAACAAAATATGAATAGTTCCAAAAATGTTTTTCTGAGAATGCATATTATGTAATCCTGGAAGCAATATTAATACTTTTGAAATGTCATGGTTTTCTAACAAATAAATAAATAAATAAACTCACTGTGAGTAAAGCCTTGGAACAATATATTCATCTGGGTTTGTTTTTTTAAGCCCAGAAAAGTCTGTCTTTTAGGAATAGACAAAAAATTATAAATGGTTAACTTGGAAGAAATCTAAGGTTTTTCGGAAACTGGTTTTAAGTTAGTCCAGAGCTGGAGATCACTAAACTGACCCTTTTTGGAAAGGGAAGAAAAGAATTGTCAAGTGCAGTCTTCTTTTGCCAGCTTACTCCACCCAGCACATGGGGCCAATGGGTGCCAAGTGTAGGTATGGCCCTTCTCTAGTTCCCAAAATCAATCCGGGACTTCCCGGCTCTGGCCCTACTTTCTGGGGATCAACATCAAGTCACTCAGTGACAAATCTGCCTCTGAGGCAATGTGCCTGCTTTGGTCCCTACCCCTGAGTCCTGTTCTGCCAACCTCCCAGGAACCTAATCTCCCATGGGCTTGGCCTGTCTCCGGAAAAATAAAGCCAGGCTCCAACCTTCTTGTCTTGTGCCCAACTTCCCTGATGCAAGTTTCAGTCTTTCCAGCCATAGACTTCTTCCTCTTTCTGTGTTCTGTCCTCTTATAAACTGGGAGTTGGTGAATAACATGCATGAATAAAAACGACCAAATGAATGAATGGAGTTAGTTGAACTCTAAGCACACGCATTATAATCCTCGGACACTGCGTAATACTGAACTGCCTTGGACAGAAGCAGGATCTATCTTGTCAGCCCTCAGTGAACAAACAAGCATGATCCCTCTCCCCACTCAACTCCCCCCCACGACTTTCATACTGTGCCAACTGAGTCCAATCCCAAGACACGTCAGGAGTGGTCCCCACGGTTAGGTCAAAAAGGTGACATAACAAGAGCATTCGCGAAAAATGTCTATTTTACTAAATTGACAAGTGTGGCCTGAGAATAAATAACATTAAAACCATTTGAATATGATACTTTTGAGGAGACACAAATTATTTTCCTGCCATCTTACCAATATTCTGCCATCTAGTCAGGGCACCAATACCCCATGGATCAACCTGACATTGACATATTCATATTCTTCATGGAGAAGAGAAGAGAATGATTCCGGAATCCTCAGATAACCTTTCTTTTTCTACTCTTGCCTTGAAGCAGTTTAGAATCTGTAGTCCTGGAATTGCAGTTAGTGGAATTGGCAGCCTTGCACCAATCCCTGCAGAAAGATGTACACTGAAATAAATACCTTTGGCACAATGACATGGCTTAGATGGCATTTCGGAGCTAACAACAGGCATCTGAGCAATCTGCCGTCTCATTGACATTCCACCACATGCCTTAAAATTCTTCAGGCAGGGCCTACTAAAAAATCTTACAAGGCATGTACTTCAGGTAAATTCTAACCATAATTTATGTGCATCTGAGTAATTCCAGACTTTTAGATATTAATCACTTGGCAGGACATAGAGTCCAAAAGAAATGGTGTGTGATGACTTTAAAAAGATTTAAGCAGTGAATGGTCAGGAAGGGTTCCTGGGAAATTGCTTTACCCTTAATTGATCTGGCTCTTAGTTTTTAAAATCAATTCAAATGTACTGTATTTGGAGATTTTCCCTACAAATACAGTAGCAAAAGTGCAGCATGAAACCTGTCACATGACAAGGTAGATATTAAATGGGACCCCATATCTGCCTAGGAAGCATTTTTTCCCCTGAGTAATTGGTTACATCTTTCCTTTGATCCCTGCAAAATGTCACCATTGAGATCTAATCCTCATGAAGCTGAATGAGCTTTCCTTGGATTCCTTGTGAATGAAAAGGAAGGTTTAGCCAGTAGGATTTTTATTCTTATTTTTGGGCAAAATAAATACTTTGGGCAAGCTACACCCCTATATGCAAAGAGTTAAAAGGGTATTTGACATCTGCAGAATTAAGTTTTGGAAACACATCTAGAACAAGCTCAAGATATACCTAAACTATGGAGTTTAGTGGATTTGTGTTGAAAGAAAGCCTGGGATATTTTGGATTGTGCTATATGGGTTTTATTAGAACTCCTTAAAATAAAATGACTTTCAACTTCTTTAAAACTCAGCTTTAGACATATGGTTTACTATTCAATTAAAATGCAGTTACAATGATTTTTTGTGAATACACACATAGGTTTATAAAAGTCTCTGAAACCATTAAAGCCTCAAAGTAGTTTATAACGATGAAGAAAAACTAAAAATTTTAAAAATCACCAGTATTTTTTACCTAAATCAATGCATAATTTTAAAATTATTACTTGTGGTTTAGCAAAGATATAGGAGAACGAGTCTCTTTATACATTGCTGGTTGGTATAAATTGCTACCAGTTTTCTGGGTAACAATTTGACACTATATATCAAAACCCTTAAAAAGTACATGTTCTTTGACCCAATAATTCTACTCTGTGGAATTTATTCTAGGGATATGGAGATGCGCATACAGATTTATATACCAGGATCGTTTGTTGCAGCATCATTCATAATAAAAAAAGAATTGGAAACAACATAAATGTCTAACAATACAGTTTTGTTTGAACAGATTATTATAAATTCAAACAATGGAACAAGCAGGCACTAAAATAATTTTTGAGCACATTTAATAAATGAAAAAAATTCATGGAAAGAGCAAAGGACTGGATACATAAATATTTATTATAAAAGTAGCACAATACTTGAAACAAACATCCATCAATAATGAACTGGTTAAAAAACTGTGGGGAATCTGTAACAGAATACTAGGCAGTGTCAAAAAGACTGAGTACCTGATATGGACCCATCTCTGATACACTGTGAGTAGGAAAAGCAAATTACAGAATAGGTAGTATAGTATGCAATCATCTGTGTAACTAAAAGATAAATTTACGTCTGTACGTGCACAGAAATTTCTGGAAGTCTGCCAAAGACTAGTAACATTGGTTGCCTCTGGGGAGGTGAGATTTGGGTAGGGAGAAGCAAGACTTCCTGTGTAAAACTGTAAAAAAAAATTAAGAAAATAATGAGGGGGAAAAAGAAAATAAAAGATGTCTAAAGGTCTAACTGGACAGCCGGTGGGGAAAAGGAGCTCACTTGGTTCTGGTGTGGCTCAGTCCTGAACAGGAGTCCCCCTACTCTCCCATTGGAGTTGGTGATGATGGCTACATTATCCACCTACTGGCTGAGGCCTGCACATGTAATTAGTTTTATTACTGTAACTCAGTTGGTCTCAGTTTTGCCTGCACGTTGGAATACCTGGGGGTATTAAAAAAATACTACAAATATGCCAAGCCGTACCCCAGACCAATTAAATCCAAATATCTGGGGCGGAATCCGGCATACAGTGTTGTTTAAAGTCCCCCCATGTGATTCTAACGTGAAGCCAGGGGTCAGAACCACTGTTTTAACCTGGGGCTTTGATTTGATTAAAAATGCAAATATTCCTACAAGGACACTGTGATTTATCACCAGTAGGTTACGGGTTTCCTGAGAATAGGTAAAAGATTAAGTGAACATTGATCCTTTTGAAAAAGATGAGTACAAATTTTGAGGCCAGGAAAGCTGGAGATCAAATACAACTTCTCCCAGGACTGGTTCAGTTTAAAGCAAGGGGCATTAGGAAAAGAAAATTCAGAGTGAGAAACCCCAAGTTCTAGGCTCGCCTCTGCCACTTCTTGGCTGCATAACCTGGATCTTCTAGGAGTGACCCTCTGTAAAATGTGGCAATTGGATTAGCTCAAGGGTTTTGAAAATGGCTTGAGGGAAGAGGAAAAAGTAAGAGGTGTGCCTCTACCCTTTTATGGACTGGCTTTCTAATAAGCTTTATTTTTAAGAAATGAATTTTTGAATTAACGAAATTCCTTGGATCACATAGCTTCTTAGGTCCCTTAAGTCTGTGATTTTTGCTTCTTAATGTAAACCAAATAGTGAGTCTAAAAATGTAATGTTTTCTGTATTTTTCTCATCATTTTCTTTTGGTTAATTTTTGGAGAGGCTGTAGAAGCTTCTACTACTTTCATTTGTACAATCAGTGGCTTTTCAACCCAGTTCTTTTGTTCCAGTTCCACAGGCAGCAATAATATATATTTTTAAGCTGTAAAGAATAGATAACCTCCCCACTCCCAGCTCGTTCCTTGCCTAGAGTGACCAGATCTCCATTTGTATTCCAACTCATGTACAACTTCTGTGTCACAGTTGGGATAGGGTGAGGCACTTACCTTGGGTCAAAATTTAAAAGAGCATCAGAAAAAATCTCAATAATCAAGATAAATAATATTTTAAGGAAATACTTCAAAACACAAAATTAATGCAAAAAATCCATCATGAGCAAATAATCAAAATTTTAAACATAGAGGCAGAATCACTAAGAGTTCTGTGTCATAATGGAGCCTAAGCCAAAAAAAAAAAAAAATTCCTCACTCACCTCACCTTATTCTAGTCCCCATTCCATGTTGTCCAAAGTACTCACTCCAGGCCAAGCGTGGTGGCTCACACCTGTAATCCTAGCACTCTGGGAGGCCAAGATAGGAAGGATCGCTTGAGGTCAGGAGTTCAAGACCAGCCTGAGCAAGAGTGAGACCCTGTCTCTACTAAAAATAGAAAAAAAATTAGCCAGGCAACTAAAAATGGAAGAAATTAGCCAGGTGTGGTGGTGTGCTCCCGTAGTCTCAGCTACTGAGGAGGCTGAGGCAGGAGGATTGCTTGAGCCCAGGAGTTTGAGGTTGCTGTGAGCTAGGCTGATGCCACGGCACTCTAGCCCGGGCTCTGTCTCAACAGAAAAAAAAAGAAAAAAGGTTCAAAGTACTCACTTCAAATCTGACTCTTAGGAATTTGTATAAGAATGGAAAGATGGAAGTACATTAACAGGTTTTGGAAGGGGATTTTGGAAATTTTGTGGCTCAAATAGATTTTGGTAGGTCTAAGAGATAGGAAAGGACAAGAGAGACTAAAAAATAAGAGAGAATACTTTTATATCTATTTTGTGGTCAGGAGGGGATATTTTATATTTATCTAAAATTGAAAAGCAATTAGCTGTTTTTTATATTTTGATAAAATTCAGAATGGCAGGTTGAAAAATTTGCAAAGATAGTAACAAATTGAAAGGTTAATATTAAGACCATTTCGATTATTGAGAAAGCAGAACCATAGGCACTTTACTTACTTATCCCTCAACACGTGCTGTGTTTCATTAATTTATCACACATCGAGCAATAGAGCAATTAACAGCTTTGACTATATATCTTGTCATGATCTCCAATGTATAATACACATATGGCTTGAAGTGAATTTGTGATGGGAATATAAACTTTCCTGTAAAGTTGATTTAGGTGGAATTAATACATGTTTCCATCTGGGTTTTGAACAAAGATGTTGCATCCCAGCTTTCTTGATACCCTAGTGATGCCTAATTTTCCTTGGTGAACTCATTTGAGGCAAGATTTTGAAGGACAGGGCTGAAGAACATTTTGCAGAGGGAGCCAACTTTGGGGGGTACCATCTGGCTAAGAAAAAAAAAAGAGACAGACTGCTATGTGGCCAAGATGTGGCTTCTTTCATTGGAAGAGCTAATTTTCCTTCATTTGACAAATGTTTATTGAGCATCTATTATACCCCGGGCACTGTTCTAGGTGCTGGACTCAGGAGTGAAGAAAACAGACAAAGATCTTAGCCTTATTGAGCTTTACATGAGAAATTATCAAAGGGAAATGAGTGTGATGTGATAAATAATTATTTGATTCAGAAACATGAAAACAAGGAATAGGAAATAAATCGATTGCCTCGATCAACTTGATATGAGCAATTTTAAAATCCAGTCTTCTTCCTGCTGTTTTAGGTCTCGGGCCCACCTCCAGTGCCCACAGGTGGTGTGTTTCTAAAAGGGGAGTATAAATTGGCCCTGGTAATGCAGAAATGCGGAGGAAATCGGGCTGGTTGGAAGCATTACCATCCATGAATAGAAGAAAACTCCTATACTAGCTAAGTCGCCCTTAATCCTTTGGGTCCCAAAAGGATTTGAATCATGGTTTTGGGTGACCTGATATATTACTATCTGGTTTTAGTATATATTCATTCATCAAAGATTAGCTTCTCTGGCTGAAACACCAGTCTACTCAGCTTAAAAATAGCTCCCATCTGGCCAGCCTTTTAGGGCCTTCCAATCTAGTGGGACTTTGATGGACTTCAAACTGTGAAGTACAACGCTTCCCTTGATTTTGATAACCTTGGATAAACACAAAACAGACACATTTGATTAGAGTCAGGATCACCTGGGTGAATTTTCTGAGTGTGGGAAAGATGTCACTGAAGTATTCTGCTTCATCTAGAATATCTGTTAGGTGAGTTTTTAACGTGGGTATTTTTTCTTTTAGGAGAAGGTATTGGGTTTCATACCTACTTTCTCATCTTCAACATGTTGGCCCTGAAACCCTTCTTTCAACTGGACAGCTCTGCTTAGGAATCATCTTTCTGCTATTATAAAAACTTTCCTCTAGGTGGCGCCATTTGCAGGTCTCAGAGTCTCCGTGGGCCTGCTTCTCTTCCTTCCTCGCAGACCAAGTCCACTTTATTCCTTGGCCAGACTTCTGTGCCGGCAATGTCTGCACTGAGCACCTCTTCTCTAGGTCTTGTAGGATCTGCAGTGCTTCGGGCTGATTTCTAACTGGTCATTTGGTGACCATCGTGTGCCTACCATCTTCGGCTTGATTTGAATGGTAGCTTGGATAGGTGCTCCTCCCTCGGAGCTCTGCTAGCAATCCATTTTCTATACTGCAGTTTAGCAGCGAGAGCTTCTCATTTTGTATTGTTTATTCTTTTATGCATGTGGACTGTCTCCCCAAATAGATTATAGAGGCTTTAAGGGCTTTGCATGCCTCAGGCATCTGGCATAATATGCTGCCTGAGACGGGCGGTCTGCAAGTGTGTTTGTCCATGGTGTAGGCGGTGGCATTCTTTTATTTATTCATCACTTACTGAGTATCTGTCTTAGGCTAGTCGCTCTTTCTGAAAACAGCTATGAAATACAAGGTCCCTACTCTCAAGCAGCTCCTAATTGAGAGCTGGGGGGTGGGGGGAGAGAGAAACCAGACAATTCCAGACAATTACAGTGGTGTGGTGCATGCTATGAAGCGGCCATGCAAAGTGACCCTGGGAACAAGAGAGGTGCCCTGTACTGTCTGTCAGTTGTCCCTACAAGCTTTTCCAGGAGGTGCTTTTAGAAGAGCACTGCTTTTCCACTCTTTGACTACAGAATCATTCCTTGCAATTCAACTATGTTTTTTACGTTTTTCTTTTCCAGTGCCCAAAGGACAGGGTGATATGATTGTGGGGGTGGGTATCTGTCTCACAATACCATAGAAGAGGTGACAGTCTTCCCATTTTCCTCCGGAGTTCAGTGTTCCCAGGGTTTTGTGGTTTGCTTTTGTTATCTAGTAATTGCCCTTGAATTCTCAAAATGGTTTATCACTTCCTTGTCTGTCTGGGGTGATTTGGAATTGCTGATTTACTTTTACATGGTATAGATACATATTTTTCATTCTTTAACATGCATCCAAATCCCCCTTTCCTGCAAAGTGTCTCTTAGTTCTCACAAACAGAATGAATTATTCCTTCCTTTTTACACCTTTAGACTGTTACTTCTACTCCAACTTAATACAAATTGATTTCATTTTGTCTTTTATTATAGCTGTTAGGAGTCTCATTATGTCATAGGACTATAAGCCTATTGGGGGCAAGAACTATATTTTATTGATTTTAGTATCTTCCTCTTTCTGTACTTCCACTTCTGTTATTTACACATAGTAGACAATGAATAAATGTTTGTTGATCTGATGAACTGGGATTTTGGAACGTGATCCATGTTTAGTTGCATATTTTAGAGTATATGATTCTAGAACAAGGTCAACAACGTCAGTAGTTTCTGCATGGGTTTTATTTGTTTGAATTAAGTTATAGGAGTATTTGCTTGGCAAATGCTGCCCAGATAATATGAAAAGGTTTTTGGATAGATGTGGGCTAAGACTTGGAATTTTCTTTTCCTGTTTCCTTCTTGACACCCCATATATGGCTTTATCACTGTTAAGTGTTGATTTATCTTACTTCCTGCTTTCTTCCTGATACTCGAAACATTCTTTTACTGATTTGCTGTATCCATTCAAATATTTGCTAAGTGCCAGGAGCGTCCCTGATGCTGGGGATACAGGGAAGACAAAACAGACTCTGTATCTATAATCTGCAAAAACAGTCTAATTCCTTTCATCAAACAATAGATAAATTCAGTCAAAACATTTTACCTGATAGCCTGATGGCATATTTTGAAAGACATTTTCAAAAGTCTCAGAAGATCCTTGGCTAGGAAACCAGAGACTTGAGGCTTCCTGAGTGTCATTTGATTTTCCAGTGATTTATGTCTCTTCCAAAACTCACATATATATGGATGCAAACTTCTAATTTTTTCCCTTAAGTCATTTTATATTTATGCATATTGAATTTCAAACTTGAATTTCTTTAGTCACTTAATTTAAAATTTTAATTTCACAGCAAGTCTAGTGGCTCTTTGTATGTATACACATAAAAGGGGTGAGGTTTGCCCTCTATGCTCTCCTGGCCATGGTGAAATTTAATCATTTTCTAGGCTGAATATCCTTTTCTTTCTTTCTTTCCTTCTTTTTTTTGAGACAGGGTCTCTCTCTGTCACCTTGGCTAGAGTGCAGTGGTATCATCATAGCTCACTGCAACCTTGAACTCCTTGGCTCAAGCGATCCTCCTGCTTCAGCCTCTCCAGTACCCAGTAGCTGGGACTACAAGCCTGGGCCACTATGCTAATTTTTTTTTTTGGAGAGCTGGGATCTTGCTATGTTGCTTGGGCTGGTCTCAATCTCTGGGCCTCAAGCCAATCTCCTGCCTTGGCCTCCCAAAGTGCTAGGGTTACAGGTGTGAGCCACCACACCTGGCCTGAATATCCTTTAATTTTTAATTAATTTTTTTTTTTTGAGACATTGTCTTGCTCTGTCACCCTGGCTAGAGTGCAGTGGAGTCATCATAGCTCACTGCAGCCTCAAATTCCTGGGCTCAAGAGATCCTCCTGCCTCAGCCTCCCAAGTAGATGGGACTACAGGCACATCGAGCCCAGGTAATTTTTTCTATTTTTAGTAGAGACAGGTTCTCAGTCTTGCTCAGGCTGGTCTCAAACTCCAGAGCTCAAGTGATCCTCCCGCCTCAGCCTCCCAGAGTGCTAGGATTACAGCTGTGAGCCACTGTGCCTGGCCGTGCATATATTTTTAAAAAGATATCCTAAAATACAGATTTATGTCTTGATCTAAGTCCTGGCTGAGATGGAAAGATGCAGGAGGAAGCGGGGGGGGGGGGGGGTAAAAGGGAACTCCTGGCAAATGAAAGAAGGAAGTCACACACCTGTTGTTCAAGACAACCCTATGTGAATTCTTGATCTGTAGCAACAGCACAGTCAGGACCTTACTTTACACTCTGCATCAGCAGGTTGCACCAGGGACATCTCAGGGAAAACATAAAATGTGAAAAAGTGATTCTCTTCATAAAAGACAATTTTCTCTGAAGACCTCAGGTTCCATTAAGGCAGGAGGCAATACTGAGTTTCTCTTCTTGTTACTATTAGACGAAATAAAACCTGAATGAACAAGATTTTTTCTTTTTGCTATTTATCAGTAGTATATCACGACGAAATATGCAAACAACATTCTTAAGTAAACTGCCTCAATCAAAAACGGAAAACCAAAAAACTAGAATATAATTTTGCTGGGGCGATCTTAGTTTCCCGTTTTTCTATTTTATTCTTTCCTGTCCTTTTATTCCACACTATTTTGCATTTTCCCAGAAGTCATCTATAATTCAGTCTCGTCCAGAAGGGTTAAATTCGATTACTTGGCTGTTAAACATCGTGTGCTTCCTTAGAAACAAAAGAACTTGTAAAAAACAAAACCAAAGACAACCTCGATGGCATGAAAAGTTGGAAGCTATCAGGAGGCTCTTGGAAACTTGGGCAGCTTCATTTTTCTGCTCAGGATTTAGATTTCTATCTCAAGTTACTTTGCAGATAGTGTCGCCTATTAATCTCCCCGTACCCCTCCGGGAACCAGTGACAATTCCTTCTCTTCCCCAGTCGCACTCCACAGTAGAGAGTATCTTATTTTCTAACGCTGAACTGGGGTCAGAGGTGACGCGAGAGAGTTTCTAACCGAATGGCGTAGAAATAGGAAGGGGAAATACAGAAGTGGCTGAAGAGCGGCCCGAGAGCAGGGGACGCCGGCTCCGGCGCCGCCCACGGGGAGCCGGGGCAGTGGGTTCGCGAGACTGACTCCGGCGACCTCCAGAAGGGGCCGCGGCCGCGCTGCGGGGCCGGCGGACGGAAAGGCAGGCAGAGGCCGCCATATTCCCGCCGTACCACGCCCGGGCGGCCGGCCGGCAGCCGCAGGTTGGCGGCGGCCCTGGCACGCAGCAGCGGCCGCCGGCTCGGGCCGCGCGTCGCGGACTGGGCCCCGCCCCGCCCCGGCTGGGGGCGGCTGTGACCGCTGCGCCCGCGGGCTCCGCCGAGGGCGCGGGAGCGGGAGGCGCCCGCAGAGCCCGAGGGGGCCGGTCCAGTCGGGGAGCAGCGCGGGCGAGGCGAGAGCCGCACTGGGAGGCGCGCCGCGGCGGCTGCGAACCCAGGAAAGCCTTCCAGGAGGGGCCGGGCGGCACCGCCTCCTGCCTCCCCTCCTCCCGCACCCGATCCCTCCTCCTCCCACTCCTCCTCCTCCTCCTCCCGCCGCCGCCGCCGCCTCCCTCCCGGATCTGTGCTCCAGTTCAGAGAAAGAAGAAAATGTGTGTGTGTGGCGAGGGGGAGGGCGAGCACTGAGCAGCCGCTCCGCGCCTGGCAATCGGGGCCGGGGGTGGGCGTCTGGCGGAGGCGGAGGCGGAGGAGCGCGCGGCGGACGGGCGGGCCGGCGAACAGGGTTTGCGCGCGAGCCGGGCGGTGGGCGCGGGCAGGGCCGAGGGCGCCCGGGAGCCGTGTCAGGCGGCGGCGAGGAGCGGGCGCGCCTGGCGCGGGGAGCCGTCGGCGGCCTCTCGTAGCGGGGACGCCCCGGTGGATGTGCTCTCGCCGCCAGGCGCGCGGCTTAGGGGAGCCTCGGAGGCGGCGGCGGCGGCGGCGCGGGGGGCGAGGCGGGCCGCCCGTTCCCGGGGAAGGAGGCGCGGGCGTCTGAGCGAGGCCGGGCGCGGCGGCCTTCCTTCGCGCGCCCACCGAGCCAGCGCCCGCGGCCGCCTCCCGCGCCCGCCTCGCTCCTCGCTCCTCCCGGCGGCTCAGGCCGTCCGCTCCCGCCGCGCCCCCGGCCCACCTGGTGGCCCCGGCCCTGGCCGCTGCCCCCGCGGCGGTTCCCCGAGCTCGTCCCGGACGCGCGCCCGGGCAGCGGGGGCCCGGCGGCCACCGCTGCCTCGGGGGAGCGAGGGCGGGAGGGTGTGTGTGCGCGCTGTGAGCAGGGGGTGCCGGCGGGGCTGCAGCAGAGGCACTTTGGAAGAATGACTCTGGAGTCCATCATGGCGTGCTGCCTGAGCGAGGAGGCCAAGGAAGCCCGGCGGATCAACGACGAGATCGAGCGGCAGCTCCGCAGGGACAAGCGGGACGCCCGCCGGGAGCTCAAGCTGCTGCTGCTTGGTGAGTCGGCCGCCGCGGGGCTTCCCGCCGGCCCTCTGCGACCCCCGCCCACCGCCCCGGCCCTTCGGGGCAGCTGCCCTGCGCGCCCCCCGCCCCCGGGAGCCCGCAGCTCGCCCCTACCCTCCCGGGCGCGCCCCCGGCCACCACCCGCACCCGCGCGGGCGCGCGCGAGACACACACACACACACACACACACACACACACACACACACACACACACACACAGTCACACACGCCCGCGCGCACACGCAGCTGAGGGGTCGGGGCTGCCCTGTCCGGTGCCTCAGTGTGCGCCTTTTCGTGTCCCTGAGGGCTGTGCTTTATCTGCTATGCTTCTGCTAAATGGCAGATCACTTCGGGGTAGAGGCGTGGGGGTGGAAAGGTGGGCTGAAGGGTTGAACTTCCAGTGTCGTGGCCGGGGCGCCCCGTGGGGTGGCGGAGTGGGGAGCTGTGTGTGTGTGGCCCGGAGGGTGGCGAGCCGAGCCAGGGCACGTTGGGGGATGGCGCGCGGTGGGGTGGCTTGTGTGCATCCATTGTCAGTGCATTCTGGGGTCATGGAGGGAATGGTGGAACGGTGGGCAGACTCGCGACTGGATTCTTCAAGCAGTAATGATGAGGAAGCCGAGTGGTTGGCTCTGCAAAGAAAGGGCCTGTGTATTGGGGGCGGGGCGGGAGGGCAAGCCCAAATGTGTCACACAAGTGCTGTTCTTTAGCCATCAGACCATGGAAAGGAGGGAGCCCAGAAGAGTTTCTCGGTCAGTGGATGGTGACAGGCATGTTTCTCGTCCCTACCTTTCCTTCCGGATAAAGATGTGGGCTAGGGGAGCCTTGTGCTGTGTGGTTGTTGACGGCGACGGGTATCTTTTGTTTAACGAGGCAACCCAGATGTAGGCCTGAATTCACAATAGTTACTACTGAAAACCAATGCAGTCTCTCAATTACTGTCATGCAAAACAAATAGAAACCTTTTGTTTAAAACAGACAGCATTTTAATATCTTTGGAATCTGGGCTGGAAAGAAAACGGGAAGCGCCCAGCAAAAATTTCCCTCTAATCTCCAAAGAAATCCCAACCTTCTGCTTTAACACTAAGTTAGCAAGAAAATGCCATTTCCCAAATAGGAATTCTATTGATTATTATCTCTTGAGAAAATGTTCAGAGTCAAGCTATCAGGGTTCACATACAAGCCAGCATGACATAACTCTGAGCTATTGTGGCAGGAAGAGCAAACAGCTTTGCAGTAATAGGCCTGAAAAATGTCTGCACTTGTGTTCTAGATATTTGCATGTATCATAAATACGTTTCTCAAACATTTCTGTAAGAAAATATTGTACAGTTCGGATTTGAGAAGCATGCATTTTCTTATCTTGAGCATTCCATTTGCTGGCTCAAGGAACCAATTGCCTTTGGGGACTGAACTGCTTTTGTACTGGATGGTTTACAAGCAGGAACAGAATATAATGACACACATAGTTACAAATGGTTAATTCACATGCCATGCTTTATGTCTTCATTTTGAAATCTGATTAGATAAATGTGCACATGTCTATAAAGAAGAGAAGGCAAAGAAAGCACTGGATGAAGGAGGTGGGCTTGAAATGAAGCCAGGGGAGGGGAAAACTGCAGTTGGAAGTGAAGGTCTTTTTTTTTTTTTTTTTTTTTTTTAATTCTAATGGCTAGAAACGTGCAGTTCAATGTTTTCTGAATTCTCAAGACTGAGAAGAAAATAGAGAGGGCAAGAGAAATATATAGTGTTTAAGTGCACGATTAAGGGGAAAAGCATGTGTTTTAGAGAGACTTGTTTTAGAGCTGGGTTTTCTTCTTATTTTGTCCTGTTTACAGTCTTTGTTTCTGTTTAGCTGTGACCAGGGCTTTTGAGGTCTCTCCAGCCAACCCTGTTTGTCTGAAATGTGACAGTTATGGGTTTCCAAGCAGCTATGAGTTAAAGCCTCCAGGGGTTTGTCAAAGGGCCTGGATTTGAATGTCTAAGAGGGAAATACACTTATATGGATGCTTCATTGCAAAATGAACTTGGAGATAATTTTCTGAGAAAAAAATTTAAATCAGTGGTTACTGCTAAAGTGGTAGTAGTGTTGAGAACTTTCCCCCCTCTTATTAGATATGTGAGTAGGGTTTAATACAGCCCCAACCCCTCCCCCAAATAGGGCTTATAAGTAGTGGTAGAAAAATATGAAATTAATATAGCCCTTACATTTATGAGTAACATTCAAAAATTGTACAACTTTCTGTCAGAAATATGATCCCTGGACAACATGTAAGAATTGCTGCTGCTTCATGTTCTAGGCATGTTTCATTTGTAACATAATTATAATACTTACACTATTTATATGGTAGTAATATATACTACATGTAGATTTGTGCTTGTATGTGTATGAGTGTGTGATTTTACGATTTTTTGAATCCAGGAAGGTTTGGCTTGAACAAGGGAAGGTATTGGGGTGGGGTTTCATTTGAGGAATTCCTGATTTGCTGCTTTGATGAGTAGATTGAATTTTCTAGTTCCTTCCTTCATTTAAACAAAACCTGTGCAGAGGAGGGTACAGAACATATCCTCTGACAGTTTAAAGATCTAATATGTTTAACCAGTCGATTTAAATGGAGGAATCAACCTTATATTGAAATAAAATTCAGTAAAAAAATTATTTTCAAAGTAAATTTTTGTTGAAGGCATGATGCCATTTTAATGGAAAAAGATTTGTTTGGCAGGCATAAAAATTTAGACCCTTGCATTTGCTTGCATATTTACCTTTATATATATTTATTAATAATATGGGGAAATTAGAAAAGGAAAATAGTGGTTACCTGACTAGATGAATGTGTGGCAGTAAAATCTGAGCTGTTTTGATTTATATTTGACAATTATGCCAATGTCTTCCAAATCTATTCCACAGTACTTACGTATTTTGATTTTTAAAAAATGAACCTTGAAATCTGCCACCATAAGAACATTATGTTAAATTCTGAATTCTTTTCTTGTCCTCTTTTAACTTATTCATTCTCTGAATTCATTTATGTTAGTGTTTATTTTCTTTGACACCCAAAGAAAACTTTCTCTTCATATTCTACATAGATATACAAGAGCATACTTTATTTTAACTTGATTGATGTTTTTACATGTTCCTAGGTGTAAAGTACCTAGATTGATTAATTGATTGATATCATGAATATTCACTTTAATTGATTAATATTTATGAACATTCACTAAATAGTTCTGTTGGTGGTACATAGGTCACATCATTTAATGTTAATTTGTCTTTAAGTCTATATAAAACAAGTGGCCCTAAATGCTTGCTTCAGGTTACAGATACTCATCCTGACATTTTTTTTCAGTTCTTAGAAGATACATTTTTTTTCCTATTAACATGTTCTTATTTTACATGTTTTGAAATCTTTAGTTTTTAGATCTTAATCATCAAATAGGAAGATTTAGTAAACCCTCTATTGATTGGATTCCACCTACTGAAAACAGGCAAAATTTAGGCCAGTTTTAAGTGGAAGAATAAATGTTCTTAGTCTCCTGAACTGAATTATACATATGATTGTAGATTTTTTTCCTATCCTACAAACCAAGCTTATGAGGGTAGGGATTGTGTCTATTTTGTTCACTATTAAATCTCAACTTCAAGCACAATGTGTAACTCATAGAGTGCTCTCAGTTAATATTTGCTGAATGAATGAATTTGTTTATGACCCTCCTGCTAGAAACTGGGAGTAGACAATCATGAATAAATTATAGAAACATGGGGATACGTAATGTTTTTATCTGTGGCAGATGTAGTCATGATCTTCTTAAAAAATTGAATGTAACTCTTCAAGCCAATTGAGTATAAATGCATTCCAGGATAGGAATTGATAATGTAAGATGTTGCACCACATATTGAACTAATGTATTATATAGTTCTGTGCTGGGTACATTTGGGAATAGTAGTCATACGTAAGGTATGAAAGTTTAAAGGAAAAAAAAGAAACCATTCTGTATCTTACTACTTGTTATCGTGTAGAGGCTAGTGTAACCCTATCATCTTTTTTGCTATACTTTTTTCTCCGTGATATGCTGATCAGAGTGAATTTTTAATATCCTATAGAGCACAGGTGATGACCAAGTAGGTTTTTGTGATTTACGTATACAATTACATGAGAAAGCCCACCATGATTAAATACAGAATTTCAGGAATTGCAGATAGAACATTTTTAATACAAGGGGGGTATGTGTTTAGATTGAAAACTGTACAGTTGTACAGCAAGAGGGATGTGGAAGGCTGGGAATACTCTGGCCGGTTTAGATGGTATGGAAGTTTATTGATGCGTATTTGGGTAAAAGCACCCTTCCCACTACCCCGCGGTGGAGTTCGTTGGAAGAAGAGTAGCTATGTTGATTGCCTGAATTAACCTAGTGGCTATCTAAGGTGGAGACTCAGAACCATAGAATGAAAGCATTGCTTTAAGTAGTCCTAACAACAGCGTCTCCCTGGAAATATCAAAATGTGGGGTTTATGAGCCTGCATTAAGGACCAACCGGTTTTATTTTTTGCTACTCTTTAGCTTCCAAGTGTTGAATATGTTTCTAAATGTCAGAATTTATTTGGATGCATTTCCTCTTTTTTTTTTTTTTTTGAAACAAAGTACTTATAGTTTATATCTGAAGAGGGAAGTGGGAACATCCTTCGTATAAATCAAAACTGTAGCTCTGACTATATAACAAAGCCTTCAGAGGAAGAGTTTTGCATTGAACCATGTAGATTCAT
This sequence comes from Indri indri, assembly GCA_004363605.1. NCBI lineage: Eukaryota > Metazoa > Chordata > Mammalia > Primates > Indriidae > Indri > Indri indri. The sequence continues at coordinate 15,432 of RJWJ010017680.1, read as the reverse complement.
TGTCTAGATCCGCCATGTAATTGTCCTTCCTATACTTACATGTTAATTCTTCATATGGGAATTTTGGTACTAATTAAAACCTTGCTGAAACAGTGAAATTATTCTGTTTATCTATTCAGATATTTTTAGGTAAGTTTAAAAAGGAGAACCAGAAGAATAATTTAGTAATTTAGTAACTATTTTATTATAAATAAATTTGATAGGCTCTTTTTCATTAAAAAGAAAATAACCAACCCAGCTCCACTTTATTAGACATGGCTTATGTTCACTTTTCGGAAGTGCCTATTAAATATAGTTATGATTTTTATTACAGATGAATTTTTAAGGACCTGAAACAGCTTTTGCAGTTGTGAGGCTGCGTGCTATGCTAAACTTAGCAGAAAAAAAGGAACAGATTTTTCTTCATGATCCAGGCAAACTTATACTTGAAAAGAAATTAATAAGATTTTTCAAGGATGATTTTGATTCCAGCATTCATATTAATTTTTCTTTAAGGGGAGTTATTAGTTTTGTTAATATTGGTGGAAATGTTGATTGGGTGTTGTAGAGGGAAAATAAGGAGCTCAAAGGGTACATCTTGGAAGAGAGAGAAGCCATTTTAAGAAGGTTGAGTTTGCTTTCTTCCTAACAAGGTGGACGGAATCTGTTTCCTCTAGACTCAAAAGTATTGGGTAGAGGGAAAAACAAGTATTTGTAGCAACAAATTTAAAGTCTAATTTTGCGGTTGAAGGGGGAGGCAGGGACATTTTTCAAGGGGAAACTTTTATAATGGTTTTTAAGTAATGTTAAGATCTCTGCAGAATTAATCCTAGGGAAGTGTGAAATAGCAATAGAAGGTAAAATGTGTGATTGTTGGTAATTAAATCTGTGGCGATAACTGACTGCAGTAAAAAGTGGACGTTTTCTCTTGTTCTGCCGGAGTAACGTTAAAGAAAGAGCTATTCTCAGACCCAAACACTATTTTGTGTGAACAGCTGTTACTAATAAAATTATGGGAAGTTGTTCGACAATCACCTTTGATTTGTTACATTACTGATATGTAAAAATCTGTCTGATTTCTCATCTAACATGCAGTACAAAGAAAAGGGACCGAAACATACTGACAAAATGAGTTAGTAAATCCTAGGTGGTCATGAATCTGGGCTTTACAAACAAAAATAAACATCCATACCCTAACGCTGAGACCCCTCCCAACCTGAATTTGCTATTAATATATAGCTCTGTGGTTAACCTTTATACTTAACCATAATTTCTGAAATCAACACAGAGTATTTTGTTAAAAGCCTTCATCGTTAATTTTAAAGAACAAAATCAGTATTGTTTAAGAATGAAAATGCTCAAGTTCATTTATTCAACAAACACTTGTCAGTGATTGGAAAATAACGTTTTCTCCAATTTTTTTTTAACCAGGCATTCCTTAAGAAGAAATAGTCTCGTACAGAATGCTGATCAAACGAACAAATACAAGCACCTACTCTGTGCAAAATAATGGGCTATGTGAGACACTCCATATTTCTTATTTGCCAACAGGAAAGACTATGAGCACTTTTTCACAATGTTGCGTAGCTGACACCCTTGTATTGGCATGCTCGTCATCCTTTTATTGGCTCTTCATACAAAGAAAAAGACAAAATAATCTGAAGACGATTGTAAGAACTTTCTGGGGATTACACAACTGGGGAAAGCAGATGATCTTGAGAATTTGAATTCCTAAATTTATATGTTATTTCCTTAGAGCATATCATGTTTTGCCTTTAGCTGTGAAAAACTACTTATAACGACCTGCCCTGTCTTTCTAACTAGATTACAAACCCCATGAGGGCAAAAATACCGGCTCTTGCTTTTTTATATCTCAACATTGCACGATGGCTCGCTCAGTTCCCAATGATTCTGTTATCACTAACTGAGGGTGTGTGGGCATAGGAAGGTGGGGGTTGGGTGGGCAGCTGGATTCCCAAAAGAAAGTGGTGTGATCAGAGGAAGGGAATTTAAACTTCCTGCTTTCTTCTAATGGGTGTCATCCATATGTGCTCCATTTTCCGCCCATCTTTGCTGTTTCGTGGGCCACCTGGGGCACAGTAAAAGGAATTCTGTTTTAGAGATGCAGTGGTCTTCACCTCCTTGCCAGCCTCTCATCCATTCTCTAGGGACAATGTTTCAGTTGAATATTCTCATATTGTTTTGGGTTGCAAGCCAATAGCAGTTGATCCAGCAATTCCAATGGAAAGCTGTTACATATACAAATCCTGTAAATTTGAAAATTGCACGCACCTTTATTACAGGATTAATCTTGGATTGTGAACAATTTGCTTTAGAAACAGAGTAATTGTTTCAAGGAAGTGTGTAATGGATTGTGGTATGGTTGGGAACTAAAATGTTGCTAATACCATTATATTCCTGAAACCTCACAGAAGGAAACAGTAATTGATCCACAAATTAAAGAAAAAGAAGTAGAGCCAGACTTTTTGGCTCTGTTGTGGGAAGTGGATGGTGATGTTTAGAAACATAGTTGTGTATGTTTCTAGAAAATAGCCTTGCGATTTTTTTTTCCCCTTTGGAGAACTGAAATTATGTATTAATTGCCTCTTCCAAGAATCTGACTTTTTGGATTTTTTTGATCAGCATCTATGGTAAAAAAAAAAAAAATCAAAATTGAATTCATGTTTTAAAATGTTTCTTCATCACTTTTAATGTTTCTTTTCTACATTTTCTTTTGCTGTAGGGGCAGCAGGGTGATTGGTGGCACTTTCTACCACCATCTATTTCCAGGTGACTACAGGTCTAGTTGTGTTTTTGTTTTTATTTTTGTTTTTGTTTTTTTGAGACAAAGTCTCACTCTGTCGCCCAGGCTATAGTGCCGTGGTGTCAGCCTAGCTCACAGCAACCTCAAACTCCTGGGCTCAAGCAATCTTTCTGCCTCAGCCTCCTGAGTAGCTGGGACTACAGGCATGTGCCACCATGCCCGTCTAGTTTTTTCTACATATTTTTAGTTGTCCAGCTAATTCCTTTCTATTTTTAGTAGAGACAGGGTCTCGCTCTTGCTCAGGCTGGTCTCAAACTTCTGAGCTTAAACAATCCTCCCACCTAGGCCTCCCAGAGTGCTAGGATTACAGGTGTGAGCCACCACTCCGGCCTAGTTGTTTCTAAAGAGGAGCGAGTGCTTCAGTGATTTACTCACCCCTCTTTCAGTCTTCTGGCTATTTGCTGTAGCCCCCCCCCCCCATCGCTCCCATGTAAATACCACCCACCCATTTACTCTCTCATCATATCTTCCTTAAACACATGCTGGTGGGGGGGGGGGTCCCTCAGATTCTCTGGCTTGCACATTTCCTTACGATTTAGAGAACTTCCATGTTGGTACTTAGGTCAGACATCATGTGGCTGTGAGCTGGTGAGAGGGGAAGTTGGGTGCTTTCATACATTAAAAGGAAGGGATTTGTGAATGTGTGTTTAGGAGATGATTAACTTTCTTTTGCAACACTAGCTCTGGTCTGCAAAGCAAAATGCGTTGTTCCTGAACAAAATGTAAAATTCTCCTTTCTTTTCCAGAGGGCAGGGACTTGAGATTGGTTCATGATTACCAGCTGAAAGTTAGTGAGCCAGTGCTGGATAATCTATCCCCGGCCACTGGGTTTCAAAATAGGACACAGTACCTTTGCTGGAAGGGGAGAAGGTGCTGTAGGCTGTAGGTAAGTGCTGAGTAACAGCTTATCTTCCTCATTTAATGCTTTGAACATCCTCCTCTCAGTGACTTGAGAGCCTTAACAACATCTCTTTCTAATTGTATTTCCACATAGGTAGTTAAGGAAGGTGGCAGCAGCAGGGGCCTTCGCTTTTGTTACACTCAATCAGCCTGAGTAGACTTTTGGTGGAGTCGGGGGTGTTGAGGATAAAGATAAACGGATATTTTCTTTCCATGTGAGTTGGTATTTTAGGACCTACACTTTGCAGAGCTCCTTCGTTATACGTTCTTTCTGCAGATGGCAAATGCAATTTTCCTCTTGTCCTAGAGAGATGACCCATTTCCTGTGACTTGTTCTAATAATACAGGATGACTTTAATTCTTGTTCGTAGTTTGCCCTTAAGAGAATGCCAGGATACATAAGTATTTAACTCTCTTGAGTCTTTAACTCTTGTAATACATTTCTGAGGCTTGATAAATCATACAATGATTTAAAAACAAATGGCAGACTAGCTTTGTGACAGTTTATTTGGCTAAATAACTAAACCCTCCTTATGGCTGTGCATTTTGGGTTAGTTATATTTTTTCCAAAACCTGTGACTGAAAGGCGGTCACACATTCCTGCCTTCCTGCCTGATTGTTTTTTTCCCCAAAGACCTAACCTGAGGGTATTTTGTTCATTTGCTTTTTCTGTGGAAACCTGTAGAATGAAGAGATAGCACCAAATGATCTCTAAAGACCCTTTGAACTTTGGAACTTTTTCTGTCCCCTCTGCAGCTTTGGCATCTGACCCCTGGACAAGGGGTCTGAGCTCCCTGCCCTCTCCAGCAGTGAAGGAGGCAGTGCCAAGTCTGGTGGGCTCCTGCTGGGCGGCCTGGCTCTTCCCTCTGGGTCATCTGTGCTAGCTCCTAGTGCCCTGCAGGGAGAGCGCGGACAGGCGAGCCTGTGAATGCAGCCTGCGCGCCTTCTGTCCAGAGCTCCCCCATGCCGCCTGGCATGCTGCTGATAGTTGCACTGTCTTCACAGGGAATGGTATCAAAACTCTCCTGTCATATCAGCATGGGTTTCTTGCTTCCTGCAGGAAGGGCGATATCCTGGGAGGCACAGAGGTGGAGCCTGAGAGGAGAGGTGCAGCCCTCTGCTGAGGCTTGGGTCTTTTCTTCCATTCCCTCAGGCAGCTTCTTTTGACTCACTACTACTTTTTTTTTGTTTTCTTCTGTGTGGAGCTTTAAGCATTGCTTTTCATTTACCTACAAATAATCTCCGATGCCAGAGCCCATCTCTACCCTTTCCAGTGACACCTTGTGGGCCTGGGCACCAGGAGTGCTGTGCGCACCTCATGGGGGCACATTTGGGGGGCTGCTTTGTATTTGGAGCTAGTAAGTACCTTTTCCAGGGCTTTCCAGGAAAGATTTAGAGTTAAACATTGGATGGATCATTTGTGTCCATTTCTTCTTCTGTCACCGTGCCCTTAATTTCTTGGGGCTTTTCTTGAAACCAGAAAAACAGATAATGGTGGAAACATCCATAGCATGAATACAGAGGCAAAGAATTTTCTGTCTGAGAATATGTATAATGCTGTGGCCTCTGAGCTGTCCTCCATTGGCACGACCATGACCCGAGAAACCTTAAGAAAGCAGCTTTCTGTGTCCCTCAACTGCATTCTGGGACAGGGCTCTGTGGCCGAAGAAGGAGCAGCTGGACTCTGGCTAGGTCTGGAGAAACACTGTTAACAAAAGCTTAATTCCAGTGGAGGTGCCAGGCAGGTGATTGACATTCCTAGGTCCCTGCTTTCCTCCTGGCCCACAGCCTTCTCATTATCTTATTAGCGCCAGGCTTCCTTAACCTTGATCTCCGATGTGGAGTTGGGTAGGTGCCAGGGAAAAGGAGAACAGCCACAGGGCAAAGGAGGGTAATGGGGAATCTCGTGGGGCTTGGAAAGCAGAGGGTGTTGTTGCCAGTAGCGGTGGTGCAGTCCTGTCTCGCTGGGCTCTGGAGGGAAGGAGAGGAGCACAAAGGAGAGGTGGCCTGTGCCTTGACAGGTGTCCTCAGTCAGGCAGAGCCGGGTCAGTGCTGCTTCCTCAGACCGGCTCTGCCATCCTGCCACGTTTCTTTGTCCTCATTGTCATATCCTCTCCCAGATGGTGGGTTGTGATGGAGACAAGCGAGTGTAGAAGCCTGGGTTGAGTGGGAGGAGTTTGTGTTGCGGGCTCGCGCTCCGGTCCCTCCGTTCCCAGAGGGGGTTAGATAGACTAAGCATGCACCTCGTGTGAAGCAGTGTCCTGAGAAAAACCACTGACACATTAAAAAGAAAATTTGCAACATGGCTCCTTCACGTTTCTTTTTTTTTCTTTCGTCAGCTGTTTCAGGTGATAGAAATGCATCTATTAATGTCTCGAGAACTCTACTAATCTGGTGATAGGTTATGAGAATGTCTCTTGAGCCATCCTTGTTTAGTAAATCTGCTTTCACCTGGCTTGCATCTCCTACCGTAGAATGCCTTTCAGTTGCCTAAGGCAATAAGTAGATAAGCAATATCATGAGATATTCTTGCCAGGTAGATTCATACTCAAGTGGAGGCATGTAATGTAGAAATAACTTTACAGTTTTTAGCTGAGCACCTATCAGTTGGATGTGTTCTCTTGCATGCTGTTCACATTCTGGGCCATCACATCTGAGCTTAGGAGTAAACTTTTTCCTAGAATTTTGTAAAGGTCCGTAAAGCCCGTTTTTAAATATGACCAACATTCAGAATGAAGCTGCTTTTGTCCATGGTAGCATTGACTTAAGATGATTTCTTGAGTAAAAATGTGGGCAAATATATTTTAGATAATTCGAATAATTTTTGATGATGTGAAAGAACTGGAGAGTGCTGAAGCAAAAGGTACTTGAAATCAACCTCTATTTTTATCAGTCACTTTCTAATGGTCCCAGAACTAATGAGTTGCCATATATGCTATCTCCTGTTGGAGTCAAGCTTGGCCCTGACGTGGAGTCTAGAGGTAGAAAGACCTTGCTGTGTTTAAGGACTGATGAATGGGGTGTCCTTTGAACATTTTAGTTTCTTCTATTTTGCTTTGGGTCACCATCTAAGATGTTACCCAAAGCACATTAGAAATGATTGAAAAATTTGGGGCACATATCACCTCTTGCAGTGATGAGTCCTATAAGTTTCTCATCTTCTGTGGGAGAAGATACCTGTATGTTGTTTTATCAGTTTCTGAGAAACAATTTGTATTTCCTTATCCAGTAATTCTTGGCAAGAGTTGCATTTTAATGAAGGAAATTATAGGACTTGATTAATATTTCTTTAGGGAAATCTTGACTCCAAATATATTTTCACAAAAATCACCAGCTGTATCTTTTGAGAAACACATTTTCTGTAGGGCTTTCCACTGCAGGCCATGCTTATTATGGGAGCAGAGATTCTTCTCTAGGGTTTTTCTAAATCCCTAGAGTCTGTCCATGAATTGCTACTCAAATTACAATGTATCCATCTCAGAATTAATTAATCCATTGTGCTTACCTAGTCCTGAATTATTGGGTCAACACAATGATTTATTTTTTTCTATTAAAAATATTCTTCTTTTATATTATACAGTATATCTTCAAGCAGTATGCTATGGCCTGAATTTATATTATATTTTTTTCTCTTTATGGAATAAAATAAAGAAGAGCACTTGAGATATTATCCTCTGGTGGTAGGGTTGTTTCTAAAATAGTAAAAAAGTTTAATAATGAGAAAAACTATTATTTTTGTTTGGATTTTTTTGTGATGTATTTTTGTTTTTTTTTTTTTCATACTTCCCAAACAGTTTAGTATTTTAGCTATGAATGTCAGTTACCAGAGCCAAACTTGTTCTTAACAAGTAGAATTTTTCTGTCCATTCAGAAAAAATCAAAGTCTTTTACACCTTTCTGGGCCTATTCATTTGCAGATAGGAAACTGTAACCAGGTTCTTCATATCACACATTCACACGTGACACCTAGTCTTCACATGCTGTCCAATTTCTTTAAGATAAAAGGAGTAACTTGCAGCACAGCCACGTAAATGAGGAATTTCCGTACAGAGATCCTGTCCACGTCCTCGTTTTTCTTCCCTTCGTTCTCCTCCGGGTCCAGCTTTGGCATGAGGCCCTCGATCCAGAACATCACGGCTCGAACGACCCAGTTTTCAGCTGTCATCCTGTGCTCTCCAAAACACTATTGTATTTAATACACAGTCCAAGTTTGAGTCAAGAAGAAATGTTTATTTTCTTCCACTTATAAGAATTCTCTTATATTCTTAAGAAATACGTTATGTTGTTTTCATGTTAGCCTTTGAAAGAATGACAGCCCATTCTGTTGTTTAATTACATTTAACTTTCTATGTCTTGTTTTCCATGATTTTGAAATTTTACAAATAATGCGATAGGTTTTTGCACAAGGTTTGAAAAAAAGATTTAAAAAATTTATTTATAAATTTGTCCAAAATGTACCAGTCTAACATAAGTAACATGAACTTTTTTTGTATATTTCTTCCTAGCCCATTGTGTTTTTCTGTGTTTCTTATGTAGATGTAATCATACTGTACAATTTAACATTATGTGGTAAGCATTTTCTATGTGGCTATACAGACTTCATATTAATATTTGGTAGGGCTATATAATATCCTATTATGAGGATATATATTAATTTGTTTACTCTTTTTATGCTGTATTTAGGTTTTTCCCAGTAAAAATAATGCTATGATGAAGTTCTTGGTAGAGATAGCTTTTTAAACACACAAACACATGCATCCAAACACAATTTCGTTAGAATAGATTCATAGAAATGTTACTTCTAGGTCAGAGGATATGAAAAATTTTGTAGCTCTTGATTACACACTCCCAAAACATATTCTTAAATGATTGTATACGATTTACAGCGTCTTGAGCAATATTAAGAGAGTATCAGTAAGGTAGTAGGCAAAAAATGGCACATAATTCTAAAATTTGCATTTATTTGATCCCTAGTGAGAATGATCATTTTCCCATATGTTTGTTTCTAGTTGGATTTCTTAATTTGTGAATTGTCTCTTCATTTCCTTTGCCTATTTATGAGCTTAAACATACAAATGAAATTAGCCTTTTGTTAGATTTACTGCAAAAAACTTAACCTCAGTCTGTTGTTTGTTTCTTTGTTTTGTATTATTTACTACAGAATATTTTAATTATTATCAAGCCAAGTCTGTTGATCTTTTGCTATTCTGTGTAAAATAAAAATCTTGATTTGCTTTAGATACTCCCTGAAAACCAGACTTACTACCATTGTTATGGGCAAAACTAGATTGAATGTAGAGTGTTACACATCACTATTATTCTTTTTCTTTCAAAATGAAAATGAAATACACATGAAGTTCATACCATCATAGTATGATGTGTGTGTGTATATATATATCATACTACATATAATTGGATTTTTTTCATTTAGTAAATATGATGGATATTGTGCCATGTTAATATAAATCTTTTGCATCGTATTTATGGCTTTTTAGTGTTTCAGTGTGTTTGGAATCATACAGTGGTATGATGCAGCTAGTTTGTACCTGCTCCCGAAAGGCTGTTTTCCATGTGTCTTCTTAACTCCACATTAAGTGATGTCACTTTGGTAGCTTGAAATCAGCCGCGGTGGGAGTATTTACACGACAGAAATTGGCAAATACTACAAATCAGGCTTTCCTTACCACCCCTGGAAGAACTAGTTGTTGATTATTTACCAACACACTGCTATTTATACCTGATCCCTGTTAATGAATATTTACTTTGATTCCATTAAGAAAATTTTATGGTCGGTGCTACAGTGAACATTGTAGGGGATGTATCTTTGCATACTTGTATGATTATCCCCTTCAGGTAAATTCTGCCGAGTTGGATTGTCAGCCAAATGAAAGACTTATTTTAAATTTTGATACATATTACCACTCTACCTTTCAGAACAGTTTTATTGGTTTACTTTCCCAGGTTTAATTTATGTTAATGGCTGTTTTGGCAACTAACATAACAAACAGTTTTAGCCGTCATTCGGTTATGTCAGTCTGATGGGCAGAAGAAAAAAAGATCTCATTGTTATAGTTATTTGCATTTTATTGAATCGATATCTGATATGCAGCCTTTATTTTCTTTTCTAAACTGCCAGCAATATATGCTAACAAAAATAACAAAATATACCTACAAAAATAACAACTGTGTCAATTTGTTATTCAAATTAGGTTTTCTATCACTTTTAGCTTCCACTTTATTAACATGTATTTCTAGAAATTTGACCATTTATTTATAGAAGGATGGAGTGCCCCAGGACAAATGTCTCCAAGGGAAAAAAAAATAGAACTAATAAGATTATATTACAGGTTTGGCTATATGCAAAATTGTACTGAAGCACAACAGTTTTTGATTGTGATGAAATGCAAGTTATGTACTTTTTCTGTTATTGCGTGTGCTTTTGGTGTCATGTGAGAAACCACTGCAAAATCCAACGTCACAAAGATTTTACCTCTATTTTCTGCTAAGAGTTTTGTGGTTTTGAGTCTTACCATTTGAGATGATTTTTGTATGTGGTGTAAGGGTAGGGTTCCAACTTCATTCATTGCATGTGCATATCCAGTTGTCCCCCTACCCTTGGAAAAGACTTACTGCTTCCCTATTGAATGGTTTTGGCACTCCTGGATTAATTTATTTTTGCCTTTATTTCTTTCTTGCAATTGGTCTAGGTTTATTTTGTTGTACTTTTTCTATCTTATTGAGTCAAAATTCTTAGATTACTTATTTTAATGTTTTCTTGACTTGAATTAGAAGTGTTTAAAGCTTTGCTTTTTCTTATTTCTTACATGCCACTCACTATTTAGCATTTTATCATCCTTTTGCAGATACTCTAAGATTATGATTTTCATTTTTGAATCAGGGCAGAAGATTTAAACTATTTAAGATAATTTAAATTTTCCAAGCAGTTGTGATTTTTTTTTCAACCTTTGTTATTTGTTCATAGTCTTATGTCATTGTGATAGAATGTGATCTGTACAGTTTTTACTTTATGGAATTTTTGTTCTATGGGTACATAAAACGTATTTTTTATATATGTGTTAAAAACATAAATATGTGTATATTATTTGATTTTATTGCTTATATTCTTGGCTTTTCTCCTTATTTATTTTGTGTGTGAATCTGCTAAGTACTGAGAATTGTGCAGAAATCTATTACTCTGGTGTTTATGGCAATTTCTCCTATTTCCAGAAACTTGTGCTTTGTATATGTAAATGCAGTCATGCATCACTTAACAAAGGGGCTGTGTTCTTAGAAATGTGTTGTTAGGTGATTTAGTCATGGTGTGAACATCCTAGGGTATACTTATATAAACCTAGATGGCATAGCCTGCTGCATACCTAAGCTGTAGCCTATCACTCCTGGGCTACAAACCTGTACAGCATGTTGCCGTACCAAATGCTGTAGGTAATTGGAACACAATGATAAGTATTTGTGTATCTAAACATAGAAAAGGTACAGTAAAAATATATAACAGGTAAAAAGAGGTACATCTGTATAGGGCACTTAACAAGAATGGAGCTTGCAGGCCTGAAAGTTGCTTTGGTGATTCAGTGAGTGAGTGGTGAGGGAATGTGAAGGCCTGGGGACATTAGTGTACACCTTTATACAACTGGCAGCTCAGTAGGTTTGTTTATGCCAGCATCACCACAAGCACGTGAGTGATGGTTGCATTATGACACTTACAATATCAGTAGGTGATAGGAATTTTTCAGGTCCATTGTAATCTCACGGGACCACCGTCATATATGCTGTATGTCGTTGTGTGGCGCATGACTGTATTCTTTTATGAGGATACATTAAAAAATGTCCATGAAAAGTAAAATTTCATCACTATAACATTACCTTTTTATGTAAGTTAATGCTATTACATGTTGAATTCAACTTTGTTGAGCATTAATATTGTTCTTTTGTTTTCATTTGCTTGACGTATTTCTCCCATTTATTTTCTACTATTAATCTTTTCGTTATTGCTGCTCTCAGTTTTTTGTTTGTTTTTTAAACCTCAGCCTGACTGAGAGTCTTTTCCTTAAATAGTTGAGTTTATTCTTCTTACACTTGTTGATATCTAATTGGTATGATAGGTTTTTGTTTGGTAGGTTTTTTTGCGTCCGATTTCTGTTTTCTGATTCATTTTTGATTTCTGGCAGCCATGCCTTCTTTCTCCCTCCCTTCTTTCTCACTCCTTTGGTATTCGATTTGTACTGAGTTGTTGTGCTTTGAACTCTGATTTATTTGAAAGATATGTACTCTGCTGTTAATTTCGATAATGGTAGCCTATATAATTTTCAGTAGTTGTATTCAAGTTATGTTTCTCACTTTATCAGCTTCAGAGATTAAATAATATTTATTGTGTCCCTTTGATGCACAGTAGGGAAATTTTTTCACCAATACCAGGGGTCAGCAAACTTTTTGTATAGAGTCAGATAGTAAATATTTGTGGCTTTTTGGGCCATATGATCTCTGATGCAACTACTCAACTCTGCCATAAACACTTTGTTAATGAAGGGGTATGGCTATGTTCAAATACAATTTTTTTTTCAAATAAAATTTTATCTACAAAAACAAGACAGTGACCTGTATTTGGCACTCTGACTATAATTTGGCAACCCCTGATTACTCCTTTTGCCACTTTCCTTGGTATTTTATTTGCATGTTATCAACTTTTTTGTTCCTGTCTATAATGTACATTTTATACATGCATTTTATTTCTTTAACAGTCTTTTCAGAGGCAACACTGAATGTATCAAATGATAAAACTCTACTAAGAAAACCATAAAATTGTCAATGACTAAGGGCATCTTTCCGAAGTCTGTCCCTAAGACTTACTGATGGTCATTGGAAGGCTAAACATAGAGAAAACTGAAATTATCTTAGTTTGACTATAAAAAGGATATTTGTGTCAGATGGAATGAGAGGTGTACAGGGTATTCAAGACCATTTCCATGTTTATAGCTTTAATCCACATTTCCTCTATTCTATTCTTCGCCTTGATTACAGCTTCCTCTGCTTTCTTAATTCTACTGTAGTAGTTTGTTCTTTTCCTTCCCACTTATTTTCCCTTTCTTCATTGTCTCCTGTCCATCTTTGCTAGCATCAAATTGACATTTGATCTTCCAGCCTCTGTGATCTTTAATGTTTCGAAAGTGATTCTATAGTTTCTCAAATTTCATATGTAGAGTTCATTTATTTTCACCCTTTGTAAAACTTTTAATCCTTTGATTTCATATTGAATACCTGGGTGATCACAGGGAATCATTTTAATTAAGCCTAAAGAACATCATCTGAGTATTTTGTTAGGTATTGCTTATTTATTACTCAGCTTTCTTTCAGAAATTTTAGTATATATTTGTTACATATGTGTGTCTGTAGTTAAAACACATATTTAACATTAATTCTGTGTTTAAATAACGCTTATCGCCAGATATTTATTCTCTCAATTTCTTTAATTATATGCTTTTCATTTTTATTCAGCTATGAGTTGGCTGGATTGTACCTTCAGATAGTTTTTTTTTTTTAATGAAGTGTCCTATGGATGACATATTTCCTGAATTCTTGTGTATTTGTAAATGTCTTTCTATGGCATTTGCAAATTGACAACAACTCGCATGGGTTTGGAAGTTGTGGATTGCACCTCTTTTCTACCCATGTTGCTTGTCACGTATGTGGTAGATGTTGCTCGGTTGTTTCCTGCCAGATAAATTTGATAAGAAGTCTGCAATCAGTCTCTGTATTTTTTCTTTGTGATTTGCCTTTTCTATTTGGTTATTTGTTTTTTTGTTTCCATAACATAGAAGTTTTAACAGCTTTAGCAGGTTATGCTTCCGTGTTTCATAGTCTTTCTTATTCATCCTGAAACAACCTGAACCCGTTCCATCTGTATATTTATTCTTTCAAGGATTTCCCCCAATTTATCACTGAGTATTTTGTCTATTCTACAGGAATTGTTTTTCTTCTTTGGATGCACCAATCATTTATAATTGGATTTCTGTTTCTCTGTCACAACTGTCAACTTCCCTCTAATTGCTTCATCTCTCCGTTCTTTTCCTTGTGTGGTTTGCCCAAAGCTCTTGTCTGCAATGCTGATTTGGCAGTGTTTGGCATATAAATGTCAAGTGCCGGTAAATAGGTGTTGAAGGAATGAAGTACCTGCTGTTATCTGTTTGATGCTTGTAATTCATTTTTAAGCCCTGCAATATCATTTTTTTCTTTTTATTTCTTTTCTTAGCTCCGACAGTTTTCATTCCACCTTATTATATTTTTTAATCTCCTATTTCAACAGTCCATATTTCCTTAAATTTTCTCGATAGAGTACAAAGCAATTACAATCTGTTTTTTTCTTCTGTTTCCTAGAATAAATCTTCCAAAGTGTTCTCTTCATTTTCTTTTTGTACGTTCTGTGCCTTGTCTTCATTTTTGCTTAGGAATGTTCCAAATTTTGTCTGGCCTTAGTATTTGTCCAAAAATAGCATGGGTGGAATCTCATTGACTTCCTTCCCTATTTGTCTTGGGTCTTTTTGTATCTTTCCCTTAGCACTTGAGCCGGAGGGCTGCAAGATGATGGTATATATTCTATATTTAGCTGTTCGGTTGTCTGAGTGGAGTGGTAGGGCGGGCTCTCTGACAGTGTCCACTTCAGTCTAAGAACTTTGCTGCTGCTTTGTTTTGTTGCATCTCTCAACTAATTCTGTTAAATACTTGGTCCTCTCTTTAGGGCAAGCCAGCCACTTTGATGAGAAATTGTTAAGAATGATGCCTTGGTGTTTTGGAGAATTTTTCTTCTGTGCATCTATTAGATATTTTTCTCTGCATTCCTAGACCACTTTGCAAAGTGGGCTTCCTTTCAGCCTTCAGGTTTTCGGGTTAGCAAGTCAGATCAGAGGGAAAAACTGGGATCTTTTCGCTGTGTAGTTTCTCTTTAGCCTCTTCATGGCTAGAATAGGTAGGAATATGAGTTCCAGTGAGATGTTACTTGTTCCTCTGAGTTGGGGGAGACGAGAGAGAGTCTTTGAGAACCTTTGCTTCTTGCTTTTCTCAACACTGCACTGTTTTTGTTTGTTTGTTTGTTTGTTTGTTTGTTTTGTGACAGAGTCTCACTCTGAGTAGAGTGCCGTGGCGTCAGCCTAGCTCACAGCAACCTCAAACTCCTGGGCTCAACTGATCCTCCTGCCTCAGTCTCCCAAGTAGCTGGGACTACAGGTGCATGCCACAACACCCAGCTAATTTTTCTGTTTTTAGGAGAGATGGGGTCTCACTCTTGCTCAGGCTGGTCTTGAACTCCTGAGCTCAAATGATCCTCCTGCCTCAGCCTCCCATGGTGCTAGGATTACAGGAATGAGCCATCGCGGCTGGCCTCACTGCGCTGTTTCTATAAGCAGAAGAGCTGTGTATAGGCTCCCAGCAGATGCTGTTGGGTCCATTGGTATTACTTCTGGTTGATAGGTCCTTTGATATTATTAACATAGATGAAGTTTTTTTATCTTTTCTTTTTGTTCATTTTGAGGGGTAGAAAGGAAGTTGTTTTTAGAGCACTGCCATCTTTCCAGGAAGTCTGCTTTATGAGTCTTGATGACTATAATTAACACATGAGAAGTCTTTCATAGAGTTATAATTATAGAATCTCAGTTAAGAATGTGCTTTAAAGTCCAGGCCAGCACCCCATACTGCGTGGCCTGTGTAACATCCCAATTTGT
>RJWJ010017679.1:0-32605 GCA_004363605.1 Indri indri | reverse complement strand
CAAAAAATAATAAAATACCTAGAAATAAATTTAACAAAGGAGTGAAAGACCTCTATAACAAAAAATATAAACCATTGGTGACAGAAACTGAAGAGGACACAAAATATGGAAAAGCATTCCATGCTTATGGATCAAAAGAATTAATATTGTTCAAAAGACCATACTACGAAAAAAAAAAAAAAAAGACCATACTACAAAAAACAATCTATAGATTCAATGCCTCTATCAAAACACCCATGACACTCTTCACAGAAATAGAAAAAACAATCCTGAAAGAACCACGAAGACTCCAAATAGCCAAAGCAATCCTGGAAGCTGAGGCATTACAGTACCTGACTTCAAAATACATTACAAGGGTATAGTAACCAAAGTAGCATAGTATTGGTATAAAATCAGACACATAGACCAGTGGAACAGAATAAAGAACCCAGAAATAAATCCACATATTTACAGCCAACAGATTTTCAACAAAGGCACCAAGAACATACACCGGGGAAAGTGTACCCTTTTCACTAAATGATGCTGGAATAACTGGATATCCATGTGCAGAAGAATGAAACTAGACACGCCCCATTTCTCACCATATTAAAAAAAAAATTAAATAGATTAAAGACTTAAACATAAGACCAGAAACTATAAAACTGCTTTAAGAAAAACATGGGGAAAATGCTTTAGGACATTGGTCTGGGCAAAGATTTCATGGTTAAGACTTCAAAAGCATAGGCAACAAAACAAAAAATAGACAAATGGAGCTATATTAAACTAAGAATCTTCTTCACAGCAAAAGAAGCAATCAACAGAGTGCAGAGACAACATGTAGAATGGAAGAAAAATTTCCAAATTATCCATCTGATAGGGGACTAATACCCAGAATATACAAAGAACTGAAACAATTCAAAAGCAAATAATAATAATAATAATCCCATTAACAAGCATGGATAGGCTCTGAATAGACAGTTCTCAAAAGAAGACATACAAATAATCGACAAACATATGGAAAAATGTTCAACATTGCTAATCATCAGAGAATTACAAATCAAACCACAATGAGATATCATTTCAGCCCAGTTAGAATGGCTATTATCAAAAAGACAAAAAGCAACAAATGCTGGAGAAGATGCAGAGGAAAGGGAACTCTTATACACTGCTGGTGGAAATGTAAATTAGTTGAGCCATTATCAAAAATGGTATGGAGGTTTCTCAGAAAAACTAAAAATAGATCTACTATAGGATCCAGCAATCCCACTACTGGGTATTTATCCCAAGGAAAGGCAATCATTATATCAAAGGAATACCTGCATCCCCATGTTTATTACAGCACTATTTACAATAGCGAAGATATGAAAGCAGCCTAAGTGTCTGTCAACAGAATAATGGATTAAAAAATGTGATATATTAATACATACACAATGCACTACTACTCAGTCATAAAAGAGAATAAAATTCTGTCATTTGCAGCAACATGGATGCAAATGGAAGTCATTGTGTTAAATGAAATAAGCCGGGCACAGAAAAAAAATATTGTATGTTCTAACTCATGAATGGGAGGTAGAAAGTTGATCTCATGAAATTAAAAAGTAGAATGGTGGCTACCAGAGGCTAGGAAGGGTGTGTGGGTAAAGTTGGGGGATAAAGAGAGGTCACCTAATGGGTACAAATATAGAGTTAGATAGAAGAACAAGTTCTAGTGTTCAGTTGCACAGTTGAATAAGTATAGTTAACAATGACTTATGGTACATTTCAAAATATCTAGAGAGAAAATTTGAAATATTCCCAACAGAAAGAAATGATAAGTGTTTGAGGTAATGGATATCCTAATTAGCTTGATTTGATCATTACACTTTGTATGTATGTATCAAAATATCGCAAAATTCGCCCCATAAATATGTGTAATTATTATGTGCCAATAAAAAAAAGAAAGAAATTTTGAAAAGAGGTGGAGTTGGAAAACCTGAGTTTTATAGGTGGTAGATTTTGTTTTAAATTTTGCTTTTAAATCAGGAGTTTAGATGAAGATATAAGAAATCATGTTATCAAATTGTAGAATACAATACTTGACAAAATGATACGTGATGATTTCAAAAGTTCATGCTGATAATACAGAATCAGAAGGAGTAAATTTAACAAAATAAAAACAAAATGATCTCACAGATTGAAAAATATAAAAAATGAACAGTAAAAAATGTGTATACTGAATCTACTGCACAACTAACAAAAAATAAATTGAATAAATTGAGTTGTAATCCTAAGAATTTAGAAAATATCTGTAAATTATAAAATCCAATTATAGGATTATGGTGAAAGTTGTAATATATATATGCATATTTGTATATTGGCATTAGATTTTATTCTTTTGGAAAGTGATTTGGAAAGTAATTTCAAGAGCCGTTAGAAAAAATTCACGTTTGTGACCCGAACACTAGTTCTGGGGATTGATCTTAAGTAAAGAAATAAAAAGAATAAAAGTTATTTTCAACTATTATTGTTGTTTATTGTTGTTTTCAAGAATATATTCACTGCAGCTTTAGTTATAATAGTGACAAACCAAAACAATATAAAAATATCAGCAACTATTTTATCTATATCATTAAAAATTAAAATGACTTTGAAAACTAGACTGAACACATTTGGTATTTGGCTTATTGAACAGAAAGCACAAATCATTGTTCCCATTATGATGATTATGTGAAATACATATACATAAGTGAAAACTAGGAGGGAATGTACATGAATGAAAATAATTGGACTGAATAGTGAAATTATGACTAACATGTTTTTTTCTATGAAAATATTCCTCTTCAATTTTACTGTAAAAGCAATTATAAAAAATACATTAGCATATTTTAAAGTGATTACATGTCAAAAATGGGCTTATAAGTCAGGGATACTTCCTCAGGTTTTCTCTTCTTTCTTAGTTATAGCAAATATCCCGTGTGTGAGTTAGTCTCTTTGTCGTTCTGCTCTCACGATTACTCTTTAGTCTGTCAGTGTTCTGTTACACACACACACACACACACACACACACACACACACACACACTCCTGAAATACGGACTAGTTTGGAACCACCCAGAAGGCTAATGCTAGATTTCCCTCAAATCCTCATGTAATAGGAGGCTAGAATTTGAGCCCTTCTAGTTTAATACTAAGAATTAGTCCTCACTTTGTTAAAGCACATACATCCTCTCTCAAATTTTTTTTCAAATATACAGTACAATTCGGATTTAATATCTTTGTCTATCTCTCCAAACCCCAGCTTGTGGTGGAAATCAGTCACAGAGGGGGACTTTGCATCTCTGTCATGAGCTCTGGCCCATCCTACCAATGGTGCATATTTGTCCTCACCCTAACCCCCAGGCCTGATCACTAGGAAGCAACAGAATGAGATGGTACGATGTAAAAAGCTTACAGACAGGAATGCATTTTGGAGGCCTAGTAGAACAGGAATGGTCAAATTTGAGGTTAATGCCTGCATTAAACAAATACAAGTAACACCCGTAGCTCCAGTTTGTAGCCAAGAGATACACGGAAATCTAGAAAGGTCACAGTTGAAAGCTCTGAGTACCTTAAAGAGAGCAAGAGGAAATGTGATGACTCAAGAATATTGGAAGAGATATTATGCTCTTTAAAGCTAAAAGAGAAGAGGAGAAGGAAAGGAAAGAATAGTCTAGTCTTATATTAGGTGAGAGAAAGGCAGAGCCTTTTGCTGCCATGGCAAATTGTCCCTGTTCAGTATGTCAACCTGGATTTAGCTCAGTGACACCATTGCAACACACTAAACCTAGGAGGCAACATGCTAAGAACTTTTAGGACTCTTTCTAAAACTATATCATCTCCCTGAAGTTTCTGGAACCATCTTGGTGAAATCCATAGGTCAGTGCAGAACCTCTCCTGGGGTCTATATTCACTCACCAGCGATGACAGTATTGCCTTAGTAATCGAGAGATATCCAGCTAGAGAAGCCAGCTTTTCTTTGGCGCCTGAAAGCATTGTAATAATTTTATTTCAGCAATATTTACCCTGTGCACTTTCCACTCCAGGCTATGGCTGGTCCCAAGAGTGGATCAGAATTGGGTAAAAAGCTGTTTTTGCAATGCTTCCAGCCAAGACTAGAAAGAAGAATAATTTAAAAATCTAGAGGGAAAAATTCATCCTTATAAGATTTCCAGGCTGACGCATTTTATATAGATAGAAAAGCTACAGCTATGCATACTAAATACTTCACACACGCACACACACACACACACACACACACACATACCACACACCCCAGTCGGAAATCCAAAGCAAACTAACTTTTCGTGACACCTGACAGAAAGAGGTTGTATGCAAGGATGAACAAAAAGATACTGAGATATTCAATTTGATAATTTCAAGTAACAAACCTGTTCGCTTCTGGAAATATCTAGTTAGTCCTCTCTACACATTTATTGGACCCAGAATGACTGAATTCTAAAAGTCAACATGAGGAAATATTCAAAGCATGTCAAAAGCAAAAGGCAACTTATGCAATGGAAGCTCAAACACAATTGTATTTAAACCCAGGATCTCAAATACTCTAGGCTTTATGACTTGAGAGGCTTTATTCATTTAAAAGTCAAGCTCAAAAACAGAAAACCTGAAGCCCTCCACATTAAGCAAGAGAGTTTTGTCATTTTTGTTCTTAACACTGCTCTGTTTGGAAATTTATCGAAATCAGACATAACGGATGTAATACAATCCAGTCAAATCTACTTCTGCTCTTGCATTTGTTTACACACTCAAAAATCATCAAAGTAATACCATCCCATAAAGGGGAATAGAATATATTAATAGAGTCATCCAGCGGTAATAAACTCAGATACCAACCCAGTTTGGGACCATGGCTAATTATTTTCTTTAACCAGCAGCTCTGCTCTTTGAATAAATTAGAACTATTAATAGCGTGGTGGCTAAGCTCTTGAGCTTTGGAGTTATGCAGACTTGAGATCCAGAGTAAATCTTGGTTATACCACTTACTACATCACTTTAGAAAAGTTACTTAATCTCTCAGAAGTTTGTTATGAAGATTAAATAAGACAATATGCCCTAAGTACCCAGCACAGTGCCCACCACATAGTAGGTGCTTAATTAATTGTACCTATTATTTTTGTTACTATAACAGTATAGTGGGATTAAGGTCATTTGCTGAATGCCTAGTAGTGCAGGATTATAAACTACCTTTGAAATTAGAGAGATCACCCAGGTTCTTGTTTTAAATGTGATATGACTGACATGTGTAACTCGAGTAAAAGCTGTGTTATTCTCTGTCCCCTCTTTAGGCCCCTTCTCCATACTCAGCAGATGGGTTGAATACTGAGAGATGGGAGAGGAGAGAACTAGAATATTTTCAGTGAAAAAAGGCCATGACTTACTCCAAAGGAAAAATAAGAATAAGTTGGAGTAGGAGAAAGCAAAGAGGAACCTACACAGTGTGATGTGAGAGGTGTTTGACAGAGAGTGTGGAATTAGTGAGTGGGAGAGAATCTTAGAGGAAGCCTTGGGGTGTGGAGGAGGGGAGAGCAAGACAAACGGGTCAAGGAAGAGAATTTTTTAAAAAAATTAAAATCTTGGTAAATTATTCCTAAGAAATAAAAAGTAGCTTTTTGAGTGTTAGGTCAATATCGTAAACTGACAACAGTGATGATGTTTGAGAAATGTAAGTAAAACTTGGAATTAATTTTAGTACTTACAGTTGCAGGACTGTGCCGCTTCTCCTGTGATACTATGCCAAATGTGGCCCCCACAGGGCCCTGGCATATAACTGGTTTACACATAGACAAAGAGTCATACATTTCAATATTTATCAAAGGCTCTAGGTTTCAGAATGGGAAGACACAATTGGAAATTTTGAGTTGGGTTTATAGCGCAGATATTGAGTACCTGCAGTTTTCCCAACATTACAGTCACTGCGGAAGGTTTGATATTTCCTGGCCAAGCTTGCACGATTTCTCCTCCGGACCTCTCCTTCTGTCTGTACACAGCCATCAGCTGGTTTGTGGCACTGTGGGTTGGGTATTGAGATGAACATTGTAGTTTACGGCATGGGCATCTTTAGGAAAAAAAAATATTTAGGAAATGTCACACTTTTTAACTATTTAAAATAACATTGTTAATTCGCATAAAAAGCAGAAAACTATTTCCGCAAATAACAAAGAACAAAAATGTTTCTAGGTACTAGGAATAATAATTATTATTATATTAATTACAGTGACAGTTACCATTTCTAATTTAAACATTAAAGATAATGATGTCCAAAGAGGGTATATAACTTGCCAAAGGTCACAAAGCTAAACAAGTTGGGAAACAAGGTTCACGACTCAGGCTTTGCTTCCAAAGCGCTTAACCATCATTCTGTATTACAAAAAAAGCACTTTATTTTCTAAATTGTGCTCGTACTATATATTCAGTAGAGACAATGTGTTAGGTAAAAAAGACACAAAGAGGAAAAAAACTTTAAATTTGTACCCCTACTCCAAGACATTACTACTGATAATATTTCAAGGTAATTGTATTCTCTTTCAGTCCTATTTTTCTTTGCTTCTTTGAATTTTCTTAAGGCATTTTCAATTATTCTGTTTTAGTTCTTTCTAAGCTTATTCTCAATCGAGTAGAATACGTCCCGATGTTTGAATACCAGGAGAAGCTACCTTGTTGTTTCCTCTAAATCACTAAATGACAACACAGGGCCTTCAATCTAGTTGTTCTGCCATTTTTCTAAACCAGCCTGTCTCCTCTCCAGTCTCCCTGAAGACACAGATCTCTGAATTTCTCTTCCCTGCTCAGTGCCTGAGCTGCCTGTTATACTGCCTGGAGGTTCTTCTCTTGAATGCATTGAATTAATCCCTCTAGTCGGTCATGAGAGGTAAGTGGTTTGACAACCTGATTTTTTAATAAAGCTAGACCCACAGACCCCTCATTCAAACATGACAAGCCGTGAAATGCAATATTTACAAGCTAATCCAAATAAGTTTATTTACAATTATCTTAACAAACTGCATGAGTTTTCAGGCACCGATGTAGGAACTAAATGGATATGAATTTTGATCCCAGCCCTACCCCTTTCTAGCTCTGAAAATTACTTTACTGCTCTAAGACTAAAATTTTATCATCTAAAAAATGAGGATAACCAAAAAATGGAGATCAATTTTTCGGTGCTGCTATGGGGATTAAATTACATAGTGTATATAAAATACCTAGAAATAATTAGTATTTAACAAGTTAGTTCCCGCATTTCTTTAAAAATTACATTGTTAATTAAATGTATGATCTGTTTTAAAAAATTGAAATAGTGTAATGATATTGAGAATAAAAATATGTATGTCAAGAGATATTGAAGCATCATGGAGATATAATGATGTGCTAATATATTTTTAAAAATAATTTAAGTTTTAAGTTTTTCTTCTTGTTAAAACCAATTAGGCATATGTAGAACTATGGAATGAACTTGGCACTTTCAATATTCATGGTGGCTGAATATCACGAAATGGCTAATTCAATATTTTATGCTTTAATTACAAAATTATTTTCATTGGAGCATAATATCGTCAAATATAACTTTCAGCCACATGATCAGAGCTAATCACCATTAATTTGTCTTAACTATTCTCATAATGATGTGCCTCTAGCTACATATCAGCTCATTTCCTTATTACAGTCAAGAAAAACAGGAAAGGAAGCAAAATGATGGAGGTCACATAAATTCTACGCAGTAAGACAGAGTAAGACACAGACCTGCAGTCACAGAAAATGGGAGTGGTGTAGTGAACAAACACAAACAGGTTATTTTTTAAACAAGAGCAGTTGATGGGGGAGGGAGAGATAATAAAAAACTGACACATTCTTCTTGTTACACACAAAGAATGACCTGGGATTGGAAATCTATGAAAAGTAAGGTGTCTGATCAGTAAACCCAGCTATTTTGCTGACGTGTTTGTGGATTTGTCCTTGGATAATGGACCTAGAGGGACAATGGTTGCTTAGAGTAAACAAAGTAAAAAGCATTCAAAACAGGGGTTCGAAAAAGATAAAAGGGCAGCAAATCTCAGCAAAAATAAAAATATTAAATAACAAATAAAGAGAAATAGCTATGGACACCTAAAACTTAGACCTGGTGTTTTTCCTTGGCAAACTTTGGCTGTGGTGCTGTTTTGAGCCACCTTCACAGATTAAAAGCAGAAGAAAAAGATCAATTCAGAGCAAGAGTAGAAAGCAGGCCCCCCCAGGTGAATCACGTGGGATGCTTTCATGCCTCAGTCTGACAGATGAGGAGACCAAAGTTTGCGGTTTGAATGTAAAGGCTCGGTAAGACTCAATGATCCAAGGAAAACGCTGGCAGGCCCACCTCGCCCATCTCAAGACGCTTTTCTGGCTGCTGAGAGAGTGACTCTGCTGCACGATATGGGTTGTGCCACTCATCCTACCAGGGTCTAGGTGCCAAGTGTGGTAATTAAGAATGGAGGAAGTGCCAGCGGCAAGAGCGGATTGGAGTAAAAGACTGATTACCGGGCTAAGCAGTTGGTCTCCTTTCTGGTGAGAGCCTCTGCGGCATTCAGGAGCTTGGCCTGTAATTGGGTGTGGGCAGAAGAGGCCGCAGATAAACAAACGTCTCCTTCGGAGTAGATATACGATCCGCATTGCTCATTGTGGGGCACGGCCCAGCCGGGTCTGGCATCCCTGTGGATAGATGGCTCTGGATGGAAGCTCAGCATTCGAGTCGAGATAACAGTTTCCAGGCTCCAGAAAGGAACATTTCTGTGTGATCGGAACCTACAAGGAGCCTCGAGGTGCTTTTTTCCAAAGCTACTGTAGCTTAGCACCTGTGTCAAAGCACAAACCAAAATGAGGAAAATTAGAAAATAGAAATCCAAAGAAAATGACCTTCCAATGCTCCTGAAGACATCAAACACTTCAAAGGAAAAGAAAGCGCTTGAAAGGATGTGAGAACTGTTTTTTCACTTGGGAAAAGAGCATATACTCAAGCTGAATATTAAAGTTCCCGGGAAGAAAGGAGTAAATTTTATTTTGCTTTCTCTCTATTCTCACCCTCTCTAAACTTCAGTCTGAATTTTGTGAAGGAAAAATTTACTATATGTTAAACAGAATCTCTTTTCTCTGTCAAGTTGTAAATTGCTTTGAATCACTTCTCATGATTTTTAATTTCACCAACGTGAAATTGGCAATTATTTATGGCTTGTCACACCTAAGGCAAGATTTTTGGAGATATGAGCTAATTTCTATGTAATTTCTCCTGAAATAAAAGTTTTCTTTCTAATCACATGGAGATTTATCTTGGCTCTTTCAGGGTCCTGCAAATAAAATTAGTCCTGAATAAGACTTTCTTTATTCAAACTTAGGGAATCTAAAGCTAGAAAACAGTGCAATTTATAATAAGATCTGCAATGTATATATATATTAATTTGTTTACAGATTACAGGAAAACTGTATGAAATATTGATTTGGTGAGAACATGAGCATACCTTCTACCTAGGCAGTGAGCTTCGCATTGTCTGCAGACAGGAGAATCAAAGACCCTGTTTGGTTTTAAAACAATGATTAGTGTAAATTAAGGAAGAAGAAATAAGCTACTAAACAGGGCATTTTCTTTCCGGCTGGCAATAAGTGGCCAAATTTTATTATAAAATTTGTTGTCACCATGGGCCAGAGCTGGGTAACCGTAAATGAATGTCCTGCAGTGCACTGCGGTTCTTCTTGCTGTTCAAACACAGCTTTGCCAGAACAGGACTTGTTAATAGAAACCTGAAACCCATGCATGCCATTAAACAAACATAGAATGGTGGCAACCTATTTATAAGAACCTTACATACTAAAATATTTAAGGCTTGAAAGAAAATGCCCTGACATCAGCTTCCCTAAATATAGGCCATATTATATTTATCCTCACCCATAAATTTTTTCTTTGAGGTCAGAGTATGGAAGGAGATTTACTTCACTGCCCAGGATATTATTCCTAGATTTGTGCCTATCAGTGTAAAAAGCTTTGGGAAAACATTATTCACTATCTCAGCTTCATGAGATCTGCAGTACTGTCAAGCCATGCAAATAATTTTAAATGAGAAAAGGGGATAGATTCACCATTTAATGGTAGCTAACAGTTACTGAAAATATGCCATATTCCAGGTACTGTGCTGAAGACATCATATATATTGTCTTATTTACTCATTAACCATGTAAATGACACCACAAGTTTATAATTATTTTTATCTTTATTTTACAGATGAAAAATAGAGAAGAGACAAGTTAGATAATTTGTTAGATAACACAGTAAGGGGCAGAATTGGGGCAGGAATACAGGTAGCCCCTCTATAGAGCCTATGCCCTCAATTACTATGCATACTACTTCTAAAACTTGATCCAGTTCAGCTTATGCAGATTTAAATTATCTGCCTATATCACCTGATCCACCCTTCTTAAGGAAACTCCTTACATTATATTACTATAAAAATATACATATATAAAAAAGGATGGTAATTTTCAATACCAAAATAAAAAACCAGCAATCTCCGCTTGACAAATTAATCCTCAAACCTAGGGCTCTTAACTTGAGGTCCAGAGATGGTATTCAGGAGTTTTGTAAATTCCGGGAGTTATATGTAAAATTATGGGTCCATAGCTGCTTCCTTCGTGTTCTCAGAGAGATTTGGAATTCTACAATGGCAAATAGCCTCTGGCCAGGTCACCTGGGAAATTTGGAAAACGGGGGAAGAAAGGGGCAAGGATTGTGTAATACAGAGAGAGGGTCCTAGAAGCTGCACTGGTGACTTCCATAAAGAGATTAAACAGCAGACCACCGCTTCCCTGCAGAAGATGTGGAGACGTTACAATAGCTCCCACTTGCTTGGTGTTGACCAAGTTCCAGGCACTAAGCACATTGTATTTGTCATCATGATTAACCTAGGCAGTCTGATGCTAGAGCCTCCACCTCTAACCCACTTTGGAATACCGCCTCATGCTGACAAGGCATTGACTGCGGGTGATGTGAAGGGGAAGAGGAGCGGGAACAGATTTATCAACTGATCATTATCACACAGTTACTGGGGTCATTTGGCATGATCCTTGCATTACCCTTCCCGAGGAATACTTTATTGTCAAGTGCCGGCTGAGGGGCTGGCTAGGCTTATGAGAGGGCTGAGACTTGCAAATGAAGCACAGCAGCACGGTGGCCTGGTCTGCTAAGGAAAAAGTGAAAATGGGTAGGTGCAAACAGGTTAGTTGGGAGATCTAACCTCAATGAAAACTAAGAGTGAACCAAGTTTGTTTCAAATAATCACTGTAGATGGAGGTAGAAACATGTAGGAAGATCCTGGCAAATGAGGCTGATTGAAGATTTAAAGGCAGAGGGTGCAATCTCAGGTAGTGCTGAGAAGGGGGCAGAGTAAAGGAAAGGATACAGGAGTCCAGAGCAGAGCAAAGGAGATGGTCTCATTCAGGGGCCAGGGAGAATTCCCGGCAATTACATATTATCACATTTGCTCCCACCAAGGGGTGTTCTTGCCACTTCTGAGAGGCCAGGGAAGCTTCATACCTAGGTGTAGGGGGTTCATCACCAATAGGAAGCACCTTGCACTCATGCTGTTGCCTCTGATTCCTGCAGCCAGCCAGAAGCTGGTATGCCACTGTGCCATGTAAATGCAGTGACCTTCTCAAGGTCACACAGCCAATGTGCCATAGTAACGTTGGGATATGAGCTGAGATCTATCAGTCTCTAAAATCCACATTCTGCCCAAGACACGTCACTTCAAACAAGAACCGGCTTCTATTAAATGTCAGAAAAGTAAACAGAAATATGCAATGCTTTTCACTCCAAAATAGTCATTATTGATCAGTATTGATCGGCCATTCCAGAGTCTGAACAATATCTATTTTCAAGCCCCTGGGTGCTTAATAGCAATAAGTTTGTGCTTAATGTCACTAATACGTGTCTCATTTTGATTGTTTATTGACTGTTTTCTTCCAGTATCATTTAACTCTCTGCTTCTTCTTACTTCTGTCATCAGTTGTATCATTAAACACAAAATCTCTTTATAGGGACTTTTTACTACTATGGAATTTCAATTATACAATTACTACACAGAAAATATTAATGCCGCTATGATGGAAGGGGTATTTTTTTCAATTCTGGTACAAATATTAAGTAGAATGTAGTGTCAGGAAAATTCAGTTCCTTCTCTAGAGAAGTTTGCTCCCTCGGGCACTGCACACAATCCTTACAGGCACAGTTGTCCAGCAAGACTAGGAATAGCTCTTTTGAGTTTCAAAGATGTATTCGCTTCCTTTTAGACTAGGTGCACTATAGGTAGAGTTTTGCAGGAGAGATGACACACAGCTTCTATTCCGCCACATATTTTCCCTTTATTTTCTTCATTTAAAAAGGTGTATTAGCAAATAAATACACATATATATACACACAGTAAGTGTTCACTTAACATTGTCAACAGGTTCTTGGAAACTGCAACTTTAGGCAAAAAACAAAACAAAACAAAACAAAAAACAAGCAAACATATAATCCAACCAATTTTACCGCAGGCTAATTGATATAAACAAGAGTTAAGTTCCTATGGCATATATTCTAGTCACAAAAATATCATCAAACTTTTAAATAAAGACCAAAACACTCCTAATATTGAGCACTGAAATAAATGTAAGCTACAAACGCATTCAAGAAAGATCAATAAAAACAACTAAGATAATAATCTACCCAGTTGTCCCAGTTCATGGTTGTGGGTGGCTGGAGCCTGTCTGGGCAGCTCAGTGTGCACAGTGGGAACTGACCCTGGACAGGACACTAATCCATAGCAGGGCACGTTCACACACACCCACATTCGCTCACACTGGGACCATTTAGACATGCCAGTGAACCTAACATACACATCTTTGGGATGTGGGAGGAAACCAGAGTACC
Source organism: Indri indri (assembly GCA_004363605.1). Taxonomy (NCBI): domain Eukaryota; kingdom Metazoa; phylum Chordata; class Mammalia; order Primates; family Indriidae; genus Indri; species Indri indri. Next base: position 19,666 of record RJWJ010017679.1, on the reverse strand, counting down.
CAGAAAAACCCATGCAGACATGAAGAGAATGTGTAAACTCCACACAGACAGTGGCCCTGGCCAGGATTCAATTTTCTCATCAACGTTATAATGAAATGATGTTGAACAGAACAGTGTTATTCAAAGACCTGCTGTGAAGAAAAAAAAAAAAATATATATATATATATATGTATCTATATATACACACAAACATATATTTTTTAAAATATTAGATAACGGAGAAAGAAAAAGAAATAATCTGTAATCCACACTCCTACTGTGACCACTATAAACAGGTTAATGTGTTGCCTTCTGTCTTTTTTCTTCTCGCCTATTTTCTCAATTTGGTTATAGTAACACTAGATATTTGATTTTGTATTTTGTTTTTATCTGTTAATGTTATACTCTAACCATTTTTTCACATTGCTATGTAATCTTCAAAGCTGTTATTTAAGAATCATAAAGACTCTATATCAAATGAATATATCAGCATTACTTAATGAAGCCTCCACTTGATACCTGTTAGGTTGCCTCTGTTTTTATACTATAAACAGTGTTATGAATATCCTCATCTACATGGATTACTTTTTCACATTTTGGTTTTATTTCATTAGTTTATGGTCCTAGAAATTGAAACATAGGGTCAATAGGCAAAACCATTTTTAAGCTGTTTGATATTATTTGGAGATATTGGTGCCACCAAAAAATGGGGATGAGTTAAAGCTTGGGGGACTAGGATAAATTGTATGAATGTGTGATATAGTAGAAGGAAAGAAAGTACTTGGTAATAGAAATACAAGATGTTCATTACTGTGTGTGCAGAAAGGCTTAATTATGCTGAACTGTCCTATGCAATATATTAAAGTTATAAATACTACAAAAGGATTAAAGTCTTACATAAGTATCCTAACAGATAAATAATACTAAATTGCTTTCCTAAAGTATTGGACCAATTTACAACATCTCCAGAAATTAATGATGGTGAAACTATTTTAGAAGCTTAGCAAGAATTACATAGTATCATTTTTTAAACCTTTGATAATTTAATGAGAAATACTTTATTCTCATTTGCATTGATTTTATAGATCAGCTGAACTTTTCACCATACGTTCTTTCCAGAATACATGTTTATTGGTATCCTGCCATTGATTTTTTCCTAGCTGCGTTCCCTTTAGAATCTACTTTTACCCAGGCCAAATTAAAGAAGAACCCATATTTCTACTTCTCAAGGACTTTACTGTTATCCACGGCGATGTTTACATTTTATTTACATTGTCACCTCCTCATAGCATAGAGCTTTTCTCTGGTGTTTTATGTTTTGCAAACTGCTGCGTAACACTTGTGATGCCCTATAAATAATAAATAATAAAAATCCTGTAGCCCTCTGCCAGCAGCCTTTGATCAAGGGCAGCTTTCAACTGACTTCACATGAGTAGACATAAAAAAGAAAAGAAGGAAGCTTCTTCTTGATGGTTTGGCTGCTTATCTGCAATGATCAGCCAGCATGCTGACAGACAGGTGTCAAAAAACACATCCCATACCAGCTTACGGTGAAATGCCACATTTCCTGGTGGACTCTTAGATCCAGCAAAGCTCTGCACATCCAGGATTGCTGTTGTGAGATCTCTCTTGAATGGGTTAAAAGGGTGGGAGGATTCAGTACCCTTTGGACTTGCCTTTTTATCAAGAAACCTTCATACGTGTAGATGTCTCTGACCTCAGCTACTGCAGGCAGAGAGGGAGCTGAAAATCTGTTTAGTTTTCACTGCCAACTCTTCCACAACAGAGTTTGATTGTAACTATGTGAGGTGATGGATAAGTTAATTGGCTTGGTTGTGGTAATCATTTCACAACGTATGTGTATATCAAAACATCACTTTGCACACTTTAAATACTATACACAATTTTTGTCTGGTATGCCTCAATACAGCAGAAAAAAGGCATAAAACTGTAATCCATTGTTTCTGCCAACTGAAAAAGAAAAATAATTTTTTCAGTTCAATGTCATAGCCACTTGCTAAACGCATCAGCAGAAAAGAAGATATAGTAGAGAAAGGAAACGAGACAAGTGTGGAAGAAGAGAAGGACATAGGTAGAGAAGTAGGGGAGAACTGAGGTAGACATAACAGCAGAGAACTAAATAATATTGCTGAAGAGGGAAAAGGAGAAAAAGGAATTGGATGCAGAACAGGATCCAGACAAGGAGAGAGAAACTCAGGAACCTTAGAGGTGAGTGCATGTTGCCAAGCCTTCTACCTGGGGGGCTACTTTTGTGAATATTTGTGCTTTCCAAAAATACACTTTGAAATATTTTTTATATTGGAGTGTTGTGTAATATTTTAAATGTACTCAAAAATAGACAGAACAATATAATAAAATTCAGGAAGCTATCATCCAGCCCCAACGAGTATGAAGATATGACCCAATCTGGGTTTGCCTCTACCTCTACTCACTACCCACCTCTCCTATTATTTTGATTCAAATTCCAGACATCATACCATCTCAAATATTTTAGTATGGACTTCTAAAACATAAGATATTTAAAAATATATAATTATCCACAATACCATTATTGTATCTAAAATATAACAAAAATCCCTAATAATTTCAAAGTATCAATTTTCAAATTTCTAATTATCTCATAAATGTCAATGATTACTTTTTTTTAGTTTTTTAATTGTGGGGTTTTTTTTTTTTTGAGTTTATATTAAAATAAGAACCATAGAGATTGGTGATATCTTTCAAGTCAATTTTAACCTGTGAATTTTCCTCCTGGCTCTTTATATTCTTTGCAATTTATTGTTGAATAAACCATTCATTTGTCTTGTAAGAATTTCCTATGGTGTGGATTTTGGCCATTGTATTCTCATCATGTTATTTAACATGTTTCTCTCTCTTTTGTATTTCCTAAGTTGGTAGTTGTATATAAAGATGTAATCAAAGTCAGGTTTGATTTTTTGGGCAAGACTACTTTATAGGTTGTGTTTTTTTCTGCGACCAGGACACATATGATGTCTGGTCATCTCTATTGAGTTGTTGGCAATTATTGATGACCAATGTCTGTCTACATCCATTAATTCAATTCAGTAGAGGTTGCTAATGACAATATTCTAATTTGATAAACTCTTCTTTATTTATTAGCTTAAAAATTCTAAAAAGAGAAATTAGTTCATCAGCTTTCCAGTACCATGGTGGAATAGTTCTAATGGACATGGTAGGATAAATGTTTTATTCTTTCCTTAATTTGCCAGGTTTCAAAATAATGATTTGGTTCACTAACATCCCCCAACAGTGACCAATGAGAGTCATTCATTATATGTAAAATTATGAACCCATGTGTTTAACCATAATTGACATATTTCAATAATTTATATTTCTTATCCTTATTAATGCTCAAATTTTCCCATCGTTAACCAATAGGAGCCTGTTCAAGTTTCCTCTTCTGTCTGTTGGATCTGACTTTAAAGTCTTTGATACTTCTCTTGCTTTCTGGTAATTACAAGGTATACCAAGTTCGTATTGTACATTTTCTGCCCCTAACCTGAAATCAGCCAGTTCTTCAAGGAGCCCTGGTTTCTTGTGGTGGGAAATGGTATTTTAATACCACAGTCTGGGTGGTAAGGATGTTATCAATACCGAGTAGTCAATGTTTCTGGGCCTTTTCAGTAAACAGAGCTATAAAATAAAAATTATATATATGCAAGTTTAAATACATCATGAATTCATCCTCATACTTCAGATTTAAATTGAGGAGCACAGAGATTTTACTTAACTTCTTGTACCTTAGATCTGTATCTCCTCCTTCCACACTAAGAATCCCAATTTTAAAAAAACACCGAGAATGAGAGAAGAAAAATTGTACATAAGTACTCATTCATTTTATCCCATAATACACAAATGCGAGTTGCATAGTAGCAATACTGACACTATTACCAAAAATACAATTACTGAAATGCTTCAATTGTTTTTTTTATTTTTCAGTTATTTTTGTTCTTAGGTTCCATCCTACTAGGGAGCATTGTGATACAACTGTGCTTCAAGGTCACTTAGAATAGTTATTCCCTGTGTGGTTACATCACCAACTGAGTGCATATTTACATTTTGAAGGGTTGCCTTTTTTATAAAATTAAATTTTGTTTCATAATTATGCAAAGTATACTAACGTTCCAAAGTCACATATATAAAACAACATATTCAAATAAGTCTAGCTTTTGTCCCTGTCCCCTCCACTCTATTCACTTTCCCTCTGGGTAACCTCCTTTTCATGGCTTTTCTTTCTTTCTTTCTTTCTTTTTTTGTTTGGATTCCCTTTTCATCACATTAAGCATTCTATACAAACAGTTTCTGCTTATTTTTTCCCACACAACAATATATTCTGGGGAATACTTCATAGTAGTAAATGGGTTTTTCTAATTCCTTTCCAGCGGCAAAGAACTCCATTAGGCAAATGTAGTTGTCCAGCCTTGGTGGACATCCATGCCATTTCCAGTCTTCTGCTATTACAAATCGTCCTGCAATGACTGGCTTTGGTCATACATCTTTTTGTATTTTTGCCAGTATGCCTTTGGAATAAAATTCTAGAAACCTACTGTCTTAACCTATTTGGGATGCTATAACAAAGTACCATAAACTAGGCGGCTTATAAACAACATAAATTTATTTCTCGCAATGCTGGAGACTGGGAAGTTCAAGATCAAGGCATCAGCAGATTCACTGTCCAGTGAGGGTCCACTTTCTGGCTCATAGACAGCATCTTTTCGCTGTACCCTCACATGGTGAAGGGGCAGAGGAGCTCTCTGGGGCCTCTTTCATAAGGGCACTAATTGCATTAATGAGGGCTCCACTCTCATGACCTAATCATCTCCCAAAGGTCCCACCTCATAATACTGTCACTTTAGGTGTTAGAATTTCAACATGTAAATTTTCAACACGTAAACATAAGCATTCAAACCATAGCACAGGGCTAGAGGATAAGTGCATTCATTATTTTGCTTGGTATTTACAAATTCCCCTCCCTAGAGTTTGTATCATCTTCCATTCCCAGTACAATATATGACAGTATCTGTTTCCTCACAGCCTTGCTAAAAGATCATGTTGTCTAGCTTTTAAATGTTTCCCAATCTAATAGGAACTAAATAGTACCTCAGTGCAGTTTTAATATATATAATCTTACGATGAGTGAAGTTGATCATCTTTCATCTGATTAAGAGAAATTTACATTTCTTTCTCCTTAAATTCTCTGTTCATTTCTCTAGTCTATTTTTATAGAGATTGACTTTTCTTCTATTTTTAGAAACATTTTTATATTAAAAAGTTTAGCTCTCTGTTTGTGATATAAATTGCAAATATTTCCTCCAGTTTGTCTTTTGCTTTACATAGACTGTCGTTTTCATCATGCTAAAAATTTTAATGTAATCAAATTTATCTCTCCTCTTATTGTTTCTGGATTTTGAATTACAGTAGGAATGTTTTTTCTATTTATGGATTCTAGAGAAATTCATTCATGTTCCCTTCTAGTACTTGTATTGATTCTATATTTTTATCTTAGACTTCATGTTCTTTGGAGTTTTTCCCTTTTAATGATATAAGAGATAGATCCAAATTTAACTTTTTTTATATACATTCAATTATCCCTTTTATTATATGTTCTTTTTTATTGTTTTCATAAGTATAGTTCTTAGTATTTAGGAGAGTTTGTATTTTTGTTCCAATACTTACTTTTATACCAATATTTTTATTCATCACTTTGAGCCCTCTTTCTTCTGCTGTTATTGTCTAATGATTTCCTCATAAGAAAAAATTTTGAGGTTAGGATGCAACCCTTCTTCCACTTCCCCTCCTTCTTTTCCAGCATCTGATTTGAAGTAGCATTCTTTTACTTCTAATTAATAACTGTAAAGCAATTAGCAATCTTATTCTACTTCTCATATGCTCTCCCCATCCATCCACACCCCTTTTTTGATATTTTTCTTAACCTGCATGGTCTATCCTAGTAGCTCTGCCTACTTAATGGAGAATTTAGAAAGATTCAAAAATGACGCTTCTCCCACTGCCACCTTCCCAGGATCACCACCCCCGCCTTATATCTTTTTTGACTAATTTAAGTTTTTGGCTTCTCTAAATCAGTGGTCTCAAAGTGATCAGCTTTGGAAATTTGTGGAGTTGTTTTCTTTATGATAGTTATTAAAAGTCCTAAAGGTATTTAGTGGTCTGAGGCCAAGTATAGTAGATGTCTGCAAGACATAGAACAGTCTCACACAACAAGGAATTGTCCCATATTCTACATGACTTTTGAATATCTGGAGTCTTATGTAAGTGAAAAAAATTGATAATTTTCTAAGCTTAGAATCTAACTGTATTACATATAAATTCAGGGTGTTTTTGTGCAGTTTCAACAGATGCTGAATTTCCGGAATGCAACTACTGGAGAACTTAAAAAAAGGCTATATTTTGTTTTATTTGGAACTATACCAAGAGTTTTCATCATATAAGAAAATCTTTTCACTGATGACAATGGCGCTCATGGTATTTGAGTACCCAATGCAAGAAACTTGTGTCAAAGTATATTTGTAGCTGTGGCATTCACAATTCCTCATGTGGATGCATCTTACTTCATTTTGTTTTCTAGTGTGTAGTTCTTTCCCAAATATTTACATATTAAAATATATATTATCTCACAATAAATTCATTTAATTAAATAAATAAATTGATTTAATTGTATTTTTCTATTTTTAGTTTTCTTCTCTCTTAAGCAAGGCATATTATTGACTTTTTAAAAATTATGGATGAAATTTTATTTCAGGATAGTAAAGTACATATTACAAAATATGTGTTTTTAAAATATGTCAAGGAATAAGTCTGATAAGGTTGAGAACTAAGGATCTGGATAATCTTGAATCCAAAGGAAAAGGAAAGAAGGTTTTAACTTTGGACCACAGCAGCAACATCCACAGCGGTGTTGACCCAAGGGGTTAACTGCACAAAACCATGAGGGGAAGTTCTTTGTCCCTATTCTTAGAAGAAGCAAAGCCCTTTAAAGAGGGATTGCACAGGGAAGCTTGTTCTCAACCCACCTTCTGTGGAGGACCAAGGAGAAATGAAATAATTACATAGAAAATGTTAAGGAAAATGTTAATCGTAAACCAGTTAAACATGGATTACCCACTGGCTCTGTAATCGGTTTGTGTGTATTGGTCAATTTATACGACCTAAGTCCTATCTTTATTTATGGAATTCCATAAACCAGATTTCATTCATCCAATAAAGCCACTGGTCTTTATCAGGCACCTAGGTGTACATGGCGCTGTGTTAGATACTATGGAAGAAGAATGAAATGGACAAAATGACCTTTGCACCAGTTCTTAAGCAGCCACATTTACACAAGGTTTGAATGTGACAGCGTTTAGCTGATAATCTGACTGCTTCTTACTCTGTAGTTCTAAATCATGTATAAGAGTCTTAGCAAACCTGATTTACCAAACCAAGCTAACCTGATTTCAACTTCTCTTATTGGCTTCCAGGCTAATGTTGCTCTGAGTCAGTCATTTCCCCTGGGTCACAGACGAGAAAATATTCAGCCAACACAGTAAGATAGAGAGAGCATTCATCTGAGCAAGAAAAATGCTACAAGATTCCAGTCACAAGTGGCTGTATAAGTAGTGTGTGATATTGTTGGTAAAAAGAGACACCAATGATGGATGATCAGTTTGCATTTACTGTGTAGCTCCAGTTGATAGAGCCCAAAGGACAACCCATTTTCAACAGAATTTTGCCCTTGGTAGTGGTACGATTCATTCTCTTTATGATCTCTTCATAGTTTTCTGACAGCTAAAACTTATATAGCACAAATCCTTTGAAATGCATGTCTAACTTACTTTTCAAAAAATGTTTCCAGTACTCTAGTGGTTAGCAATGGAATAGATCTCCATTTTTGGGAATTAGGTATTTTAGTTATATGAGATATCATGTACTGTATGATATCTCTTCGGGACAATCACCTAGCATTGTAGGCATTCATGAAATGTTTGTAGAATTGCATTAAATATATTAATAGAATTAATTAGTAAGGTGACGAAGGTAGGAAAAGTCTATAGGAAACATCTAGCAATATGGGCAGAGATAGTACCTTGAGACAATTATCCATTTAACATGTATCTATTCAAGGCTGACTTCTCTGTTGCTTGATTCACTTTCATTTGGGGGATCTTGGCTGTAACTACCAAAAATGCTAATTAATACAAAAAAGCTAACTAATGCAAATTTATATGTCAAACTTTATTGTCATGCACACTATTTATTTCAATCATCATAATTACCTTATATGACAAGCAATTTATGTGTTATCCTCAAACAGCTTGGAAAGAGTAAGAGATTTGGCTAAGTCCCTAGTGACTTAAGTATTAAGTGGGAGGATCAGTGAAGTAGTCACTGGAGTTGGCAGGGAAGAGGAACCTGCAGGCACTACATCAATACCACACACTGTGTAAATGGTATTCACAACTCAATCCCATGAAGAGGAGATTAGAACTCCCATATTACAAATGAAAATATCAGTGGGTTAAGATCCTTGCTTAGAATCACAGAACTATAAATTGATAGACCCAGAATTTGACCCCAAATCTGACTGGCTCTATTCCCATGTTCTGCTTGCTATGCCATGCCAATAGAGATGAGAGGGGCTGCTCTAGACTTAGTTGATGCCTTATTTTCTTGCTCCTTCATTGCTTTCTTCTTATTCACTTTAATTTTTTAACATATTCACCCTTTTATAATCTTACAATTATTTGTGAATTTGTCAAGGGAAAACGACCCAATAATATTAAATATATTATATATTATAATATATTCATTATAATAAATGCTGATGAACAAGAAAATGTTTGACTTCCCCCTCCCCATTTCCCAAGTTATAATATCATCTTCAGGGATAATAACCTTGAAAGACCTGAAATCTGCATAATGACTTTCTTTTTATAGCTTTCCCCCATCCTACCCTCCAACTTCTTGATTTAGAATACCTCTGCCATTGCCTTGGTATCTTTCTTACCTATAACATTCTAGTAAGGACCCAGACTCCTCTGATATATAAAATTTAGATAACCTAGCTGTTACAAAGCAAAATCCAGAAATTCCATAATTTGACTTGGTGAGACTATGCAATATGGTTACTAGAAAAAATAAAGGTAACTAACTCCCCAACAAAACAAGGGCTTCGAAGACATCCCCCGTTATACTTCATTTATGGATAAAGGAGACCAGTAGGAAGATAGTCAGGAGGTATAGTGGCAGTAACTCAGAAACGAAATCAGCTCCAAGATCTACAAGATCTATGGGTAACAGGGCAGATGGTGGGAAACTAACTCAGGACTAGCTACCAGAGTCACACACTTCCTGGCTGGATCCTGAGTGGATCCAGCCTGGGGACTTCATCAGGGAATTTCACATTGGTTAGTTTGTGCATATTTTTTAAGTGTCCACAGGAGTTGCTGTCAACTTCAGCATATACCTAAAGATCTCATTAAGATTCTAGACTTCCAATCCCCACTGATCCACTCGCTCTTGAGAGCTTCCTTAACTGATTCACACTAAAATGTCTTCTTCCAAAGGTCGTCCTTTCTGGTCTCAACAGAACAAACAGATATGAATATCATATCCAATTAACATGATACCATAGGAAATTCAAGTCACCTAACAGTTGCCAAGCATTTCTAGCTTTTTAGAATTGTCCTTACCTTTAATAATAAAATGTAAATGGCTAAATCTCCCATTCAACATAGAAGGGAAGACCTAGTTAGTGTCGGTTTCATCACTTCCGCAAATATGAACAAGCATGGTTAATTTCAAAGTGTCTGGATATCTATTAGTCACCCCTTGAGCTTACTTCTTGCTTCCATTTAATTCTTCATTTCTAACATTTCAGAAGATGGCAAACTAGAAGCAGTCTGCACATGTTGCTCTCAAGGAGAGGATCAAAAGTTGCAAGTAGCCTCCCACCTATGAATGGACCTTCTAGGAGAGAGCATTGTAAATAATCAGAGAAGCAATGGGGGACACTCAGAGTGAAGGAGAGGGAGACAAGGTGATATACTTGGCAAGATTGGAAGGTACCTGGGGGAGGCATCCACATATGGGGAAGGACAGTAGGACAGGAGCCTGGAGCTCCATGTTTCCCGCACAAACACTGCTACCCGAGCTGCGAGGGGGCTCTCACCACCATTGCAGACCTCAGAACTGATCAGGGAGCTGCTTGGAGACTATGGAGTGACATCGCACCTGGGAGCGGGCAAAGCAGGGATCCAGTGGCTTTCGTTTCTGGGTTGCTGACACCATTCTGGGTTGCTGACTCTGAAACCATTCTGAGCTCTTGAGTCCAGAGCACCTGGTCTACACTGGGTTCAGCTTTGCTGCAGCAGCCACCAAATCACCCCAGCTAGGCTGGGAAGAAGGCAGTGAGAGAGGGACAGCAGGCGCTTTCACGTGCCCCATGACTGGGAGCCAAGTGCCCCCCTCTATTACAAGGGATTTGAACAGAAAAGGCACCACGGACGCCACCTGGGAAACCTCATGGCAAATGCCTCAGGGGGACCAGCATGGGGAGACCCTTGGCCACCCAGCAAGGCTCCAACACCACCTCCCGGCCCCATGGCCATGCTGCTGTGGCTGCCACACTCCCATGGCTCCCACCCACCACCTGGCAGTCCCCTGTAGCTCAACCCTCCACCATGGAACCACTAGCTACATGCCACCACTGTCCGTGGACCTGGGTGGAGTGAATGCCTGCAGCTCTGACACCCACGGCCAATGCCTAAATAGCTTCACCCAGCTGCCACTGCTACTGTTATGGGGAGACCTGGGCAAAGCAATTTTCTGCAATACCAGCCTCCACAGAAAGAGACTCATCTAGCTCCTGGCCTGAGTTCCAACAGCGGCCAGGGGAACATTATCCAGCACCAGCTTGGACTGTGACAATTACAGGGGAATGGGACAACGTAGAACAGCTACATTACAAGCAGCATATCCACCCCTCTCCAGCCAAGTCAGTCTTCTGGAATAAGACACAAAAGCATCATCTAGAGACCTCTCTTTCTTGTCACTAAGTAGAAGAGTTCCTAACAAAGAAGAATAGCTGTGCTGCAAATGCATATACTGTGAGCTGAGAAAAGAGGTTTCAGAAAAGAAATCAGAAAAAAAAATTCTGGTAACATGAAAAATCAAGCTAGTTTAGTACCCTAAAGGGATCATAATAGAGCATGAACAGAACCTTTTCAAAAGAAGATAGACAAATGGCCAAAAAACATGAAAAAATACTCAATATCACTCATCATCAGGGAAATGCAAATTAAAACCGCAATGACATACCACCTCACTCCTGTCAGAATGATTATTATTTAAAAGTCAAAAAACGATAGATGCTGACATGGATGCAGAGAGAAAGGAATGCTTGCACACTGCTGAGGGACTACAAATTAGTACAACCTCTATGGAAACAGTATGGAGATTCCTCAAAGAAATAAATGTGAACTTACCCTTCAATCCAGCACTCCCACCACTGGGTATCTATCTGAAGGAAAGTAAGTCATTTTATCAAAAAGACAACTGGTTTCAAATGTTTATTGCAGCACAATTCACAATTGCAAAGATGTGTAATCAACCTAAGTGCCAATCAAATCATGAATGGATAAAGAAAATGTGGTGTGTGTGTATGCCATGGAGTACTACTCAGCCATAAAAAGGAATGAAATAGCGTCTTTTACAGCAACTTGGATGGAGCTGGAGACCATTATCCCTGGTGAAGTATCTCAGGAATGGAAAAACAAATACCACATGTTCTCACTAATAATTGGAAACTAAACAATGGGTGCACATGGGCACAAAGAAATGTAAGGAATGTTGGAAACTAAGGAGGAGGGAGGATGGGAGGGGCGTGAGTGATAAAAACTTATCGATTGGGTGCAATGAACACTATTCTGGTGACAGGCACACTAAAAGACCTGACTTAAGCATTATAAGAGCTATCCCTGTAACAGGAACATTTGTATCCCCTTAATATTTTGAAATTAAAAAAAAATTCTTCATCTCACTCACATCTCACCTCCTTAAGGGGCTTCTCATCCTTGCCTACTATGACCAAAATGTGGATCCAGCTCCTTTCTTTTGATTTCCCTAAATACCAGAGCAGATATGCCTAGCAGAATTCTTTTGAACTTTGGGAAAACTGGGATGTTGACAAAACGGCAGCTTTAAATTTATTAGATAAGAATGTTCTTCACAGTCTAGAAGGCAGCCTTTCTCACTGGCCCATGCCTACTACCAGTGCAGCACTGAGTCCTATCGGAACCTGCAAGAAAAGGAAAAAGTCAGTAATATTGAGCCTGTCTTATTTAAAATGTTGATATTTTGTTCATTATGAATTTTTTGCATTAATCTCGATTTTTAAAGTATATTACAGTAAAATATTATTTATCTTGATTACTAAGTTTTTGGCGACCCTTTGAAATTTGCAGCCCAGTTAAGGGCTTCACTTGCTTCATCCTAGTCCTGCCCCTGCCTATCACCCTTCGTCCTAGCCCTTCATTGTCTTCCTAGACCAGCATTCTTAAACTTTATGGTGCAACAAAATCATGGAAGACTGCATCAGAAATGGTGGGGGGTCTTTCAGTAGCTTCAAAGTGGGCCTTAGGAATCTGAATTTTTAATAATCATTGTGTGAGTTGAAGAGTAAAAAATTATATTGAAATCTTAATCCTTGCCACCTGTGAGTGTCACCTTACTTGGAAATAGGGTCTTTGCAGATGTAAACTAAGATGAGTAGGGTAGGCCTTTAATCCATATGACCGGTGCCCTTATAAGAAAAGGAGAAGAGACGCAGAGGCAAATATGTAGAGAGGAGGACATCACAGACACACAGACAAGAAGGCTGTGTGCCGGTGGAGACAGAAATGGGACTTTATGCAGCTGAGAGCCAAAGAAAGCCAAGAGCTGTGGGCCATCAGCAGCATCTAGAAGAAAGAATACTGCCTGACACCTTGATTTCAGATGTCTAACCCCCAGCACTATGAGAGAATACATTTCTGCCGTTTTAAGCCACCAGTCTGTGATGCTTTGCTACATCAGCCCTAGGAAACTAATATAATCACTATGCCCCTTGGCAATTCTGATGTGAATGGTCCACGCGCTAGAATTTGATCTTACTCAAATTCTTCATCCTGGTCTGTCTTCTGGAAATGCACAGTTCTCCTTGTTTTATTAATTAGGCCAAACCATTTCCCTGTTTTATTTTTTTATCTGTCAGAACCCAGGACCTATTTTTCCCAATGAAATTACCTCAGGAGGATCTATTAATACACACTGGCTGTATTGAGATTTGAACGTTGGTCTTCCTGTCTCTGAGGTCTTTTTATTTGCCACTGTGCAAGGCTGTCTCTCGTTCCTGGTACGCACAGGGACCTCCCCGAAAGCATGACAAATAAACATATGTCCTTTTTAGAAAGAACTTTTGTAGCTTTTAATAATCTAGTCATAGCTTTTCATAGTCTCCTTGTGTTGAACTGCCACAAGGTTAGAAAATTATTCTTTATCATAACTTTTTAAACACTTGATGTTATGTTATGAGTCTGTTTTTTTGTCTGTTGATGACTTTATTGAAATAAAAAGGGCCAAAGAGTATGCTCTTTCAAAGCACACAACATAATTTTGTAGTCTCAGAGACTGACTGCTATAAAATTGTTCCATACTAACCACACAATTAAATCTTTCATTTTCCAAACTTTCTAGGAAATGAAGTATCAGCGGAGGTTAATTGGTATCATGTACGTAGGTGCCTTCCCCCTGCAAATCCATGTAAGTTGGGCTGCAGAGTTTTGGACGAGGCGGCAGTTAAGACACATTGATAGAGGGGCGTGGGTTGAAGGTATAATTAGTGAGCACCATCAGCTCCACCTCCACATTCGCCTGTCAGAGATCAAGGAAGAGTTACAGACAGCAATGCATTCAGGTCCCCTGAGCCCAGCACATCTTATGAACCCAGATTCATAGGGGTGTCAGAAAGACCGGCTCCTGCTTTTTCTCATCTTTCCATGGAATACCATGACAGTGTTATACGACATTCTCTTTCCTCCTCCAGCGGAATGAAGAAGAAGAATAAAATTGAGGTCAGCGACCTTTGCATGCAATCCCAAACCATTCATTCATCCAAAAATCATTGCTGTAATTCAGAAACTGTGATGAGAATATAAAAAAGTCCCTTTTCTTGTGTTTCTAACATACGAGTGAGGAAAATAGCCAGGCACACAACTAAAATAACAGAAGCGATGTGGACTGTAACAGAAGTGTAAGAAAAATGCAATGGGAGGTAGGTTATAGGGAGGCATCACACACAGAAGGCTTCGCAAAGGGGTAACTTTGAATGGAAACCTAAAAACAAGTAAGAATATGAAAGGCCAGTGAGTTGAGGGTTAGGAAGAAATAGAGGCACTTTAAAGCAAGGGAGTCCAATAGAACTTTTTGTGATGACGAAAATGTTCTGTATCTGAACTTCCCAATACACGTGGCAATTGAGCATTTGAAATGTGGCTAGTGTGAGAGAGGAAACAAATATTTCATTTTACTTAATTTTAGTTAGTTTAAAATTACGCGTATATCACATTTAAATAGCCAGTGGCTGCCTTACTAGATAGCATAGCTGTCCGTGAAAGAAATAATATGCACAACAGCAGAGAAATCTGAAAGCAGAGCTCACTGTCACCGAGCAGCAGGTGTTGATGAGGTACTGGACATCGACAGAAACAGTGGAGAGTAGGATGTGACAGGGCTGAAAATGTTGGTTGGGGCCAGATTATAAATGGCCTTAAATATTGGTAACATACCAAAGAGGTCGGACTTTATCCTTCAGGTGTGTAGTGTTGAACTGCCACAGGGTTGGAAAATTATTCTTTACCATAACTTTTTACAGGAAAAGTTGGTGTCCTGGAAACACTTTTGAACAAGAAAATGATATGGTAAAGGGTCACTTTAGATAATTACATTAGCTTTGGTTGGCATTTATAGCTATTTAATATTTGGAGTCATGCTGACTCTGTATTTAAGGTGAGGGGGCTGAGATCACTTGGGTTGTGGGAGATTTTTCTTCCCTGACAACTCTGGAATTCCAGAAAGGAGAATATATCAAAGTTTACAATAATTTGTTTCTTAATATTTCTTCCAATATTCTTTTAAGCAAAAACCCCATTTAAGTGTTTTCCTAGAATATAAACCCATCAAGAACATGGCATGCATAGATTTCTTAATATTTCTTAATACAGAGAACTGAGGTACAACCGGTTTTATCTTTAACCCTTACATAGCACCTGGCACACAAGTGCTCCTCACATATTAATAGTGAATATGGTTTGTTTTATGAATTGTGAAAGGAAAACTTCAATTTAATAACTATTCTTCTCCTTTCCAAAATCAGTCTCTTACTTGCCTTCACTTGGACATATTTTCTAGCTCTGTTTTTAAAAGAACAAGTCATGGGTATGAAATGAAGTAACAACATGGTTTGGAATGAATTCATCATTTATCGAAGCTTTGTAACAGTGCTCAAGCAGAGACTGGAGCCAGACTGCTCCAGACTGATTCAGATCCCAGTCTGCCATTTCCTAGCCGTATGCATGTTGGCAAGTTATATAACTATTCTCTGCCCCAGCTTTCTGAGATGCAGATAACTGTACTTATAAGATTGTTCCAAAAATTATACAAGCTACCATATGAAGAGTTAGCTCAGTTCCAAATTTGTGGTAAGTGCGCAATACGTGTTAACCATTGTTATAAATCCAAGCAGTCTTGAGTATCCTCTCTGATTATGGCTCCCAAGGCTCCTAAGAGACATGTTTATTAATAGTAATACTTGCTAATATTTATTTAGACTCAACTACATGCATGTGTTTTATCAGCATTATCTTATTTTCACATCAACTCTATGAGGCAGATACTGTAACTCCCATTTCATAGATAAGGTAACTTTTTCTTAATCACGAAGGTAATCAATGGCCGAATCATGATTCTAATCCTGCTGAGAAGTCATCAGTGCCCAGGTGCTAAATGAAGTGATAGACACAGTGAAGATTGCCCCAGAGTAGCGTGTAGAATAGGAGAAGAGGGCAAGGATCTTGGAGTGACTAATAGATTTCCAGGAGCGAGCAGAGGAAGAGACTAAGCCAGCAGCAAAGAAAGATTACCTGTTTACTGGAATATGGCAGACAATTCACTATGTCCTCTATGCTTGCTACCTGACCATCCTAACTCAAGGTTCTAAAAGGCATTCTCTATATATCTAAACTACGTACGTATCCTTATTTGCAGCAAAAGTACAGTTTACCCATTGATTAAAATTTGGCCACACATCTTTGAAGGTGACAAGGTACACCTTTGCCTCAGAGAACCAATTGAGAACTACAGCTCCAATCTGCCTGGTTTTCCACCTTAAAACTGGCATCTGGCTCCACTTACTGCTGGCATGCTGCCAGGCTTCAAACTCTAGGTGTGTATTTCCAGCCCAACACGACTTCACCGCAGGCCGGGCACTCTGTCCCTAACAGTTGTATAGCACCAGCAAAGAGACTTGTGTTTTATAACTACTGTCTTTCTGCTCAGTTGTTCCTCAAGGAACAACTCAGTCATTCTTGCCAGTGATTTTCTTAGTCAATGCATTATTCTTCCTCGTAATTACAAAGGTATTGCTGTTATTTCGTATGCTCTGTAAAGATATTCACCACCAGATATAATCAGTCTTCGAAAAGCGCCTTATAAACAGTTCTCTGCTGCTGTTGCCTCACTAGAGAACTGCAATGCGCCAAGTGAATATAAATCAGTTTCAGCTCTGATGGATTTCTTTCTGTAAGTAGGGATGCATACCAAGTGACAGCTCAAGAATTGCTGGAATGTTTCAGAATTCCAGTTTGGGCCTACAGGACCATGGTCGTAACAGGGATGATTGATATTTTGACCTGAGAAGCAGCTTGGCACTGTCTCATGAAACATGCTCCAGAGACTGTCTAACAATGTTAAACCTTGTGACTTTCTGTTCCGTAGGAACATGACCTGAAATGGCCTCATAAATCAGAAGTGCTTTTTCCAATAGCTTCCAGAAAGAAAAAGATGTTTTGAGCATATTTATGTAAGGCTGTCCTATAAGTGTCTTAGAATAGTAGCAGTGTCTTTTTGAAACTTAAACACTCATATGCACAGACTACCAACACATAAAAATGAAGACTGGACCTTTTTTTTTTCTTTTTTGCCTAATCTAAATGAACTTTTCATTTCAGTGTGATCTGTCTCCTCTATTCCATTGTGATTGAGCACAGAAAAAGGTATCTTCTCCTTCTTAAGTTACTCCCACAAGCTTAGTACTGTGACCTGCATGCAGTGAGTATTCAAGCCAGCGAGGCAATACCCTTGACAAAGATTCAGAAAGGCACATGGTGTAATCACACTGGAGTGAGGCTGGGTCACTGCTAGTGATTCCGCGGAGGTTGGCCTGCCTGTGAAATGGCAGGTGGCTGTCATTTAAATGGGTTTGACTGACATATTGAAAATGTTTTAGGACAAAGTGGAGTTTATGACAAGATTGGTATCTGATTGTGGTTTCCCTTTATTGGTCCATCAAATTCAGTACTACTAATGCAGATATATTTAACTCAGGAAAACTCTGAAGAGCCTCTCTCCTCTCCATTGATGTCAATTGGAACCTATTAAAGTGAGAAAGATTAAAAAATTGGACATGACTGAGTCTTCTACTCTAGAGACCACCTACTACCTGTTCTTCTCTGACCATTGATCACAGCCATGTATCCCTTGGGGATTCATTTTTGAACTTTCAAATCTTGTCCATCTGCTCCCCATTCCTAAATATCAAACATCTTTAAGAAGTTTGAAGTTTGTTTCCCTGTGGTTTGTTTTTACTTATATTGATGTACATAGTATTTTCAAGAGAAATCATATAGCAAGTTGTGTTAATGCGCACATTTATGTATACATAAAACACACATACATGTATATGTAATACACACATATGCACTTACAGAGAAACACATTTAACTTTAGAAAGACATTACAGCTTACTGACTGTTCATTTTGCCACTGTAATTTTAGAATGATAACACTGTCTCAAATCAGCTGATTGGAAAGTGTTTGTGCTATGTCTATAGGATATTAAAGTAGTCAATTCAGAGAGAAAAATATATAGCATATATATTTCAACTAGTTATTTTAAGCATATAAAATGAAAAATGTTTGATTACATTTCACATTTCCATTGATTGGGCAATATCATAAAGTAATTTAAAATAAAAATCAGCTCATTTCTTTGCTCTATATTGTGGTTCAGAGCCAAATAAACCTGCATAAGGAGAGCATGAGCTCTCAAAGGGCTAATGGTGCACCACGTAGCCTTGTGTATTGTAAATGTAGCCTTCTGAGAAGTCCGTCTCCCAGAAAGCCTGTGAAAAGAGACAAAGGATGGATTTTCTTAGAATGGTTAGGACAAATAAAGGGGAAAAAACAGGTGAACAATATTTTTTTGAAATGCTAAATTATATTTATTTGTTTCTTCCTTTATTTGATAACTATTTCTGGAGCTCCTACTATATGCTAGGTACTGCAGAACACAGAGATGAACAAGACATTGCCTCTGCCTTCAAGAGCTACACTAGCAAACTAAAGGCATAACTAGCTGTGCACTAAATGGAAATATACAGTAGGATGCCAGCCCTCCAGGAACTCAAACTATGATTGAGCAATATGACAAGGCCTGGAAAGACCCAGTGTCAAAGGATGCTGGTGTGAACCATAGGGGTCATAGAAGGTCAGACAGTGTCCAGATTGATGAGGAATGGAACAGCTGAGGAAGACCTACTGGGAAGATGAGGTTTGAGCTGGACTTTGAAGACGGGCATCATTTGGACTGAAAAAAGAGGAAAGACAAGGAGAAGACAAGAGAAAGGACTCTAAGTCAGAAAGAAACATTGCATGTTTGGAGGACAGGAAGGAGATTAATATGATTGAAATATGGGAGTGAAGCATGAGATGAGGTTGAGTGAGAAAGATGTCACCAAAAACAGGCCTTCATGAAGTGCTCAGGAATTTGGACTTGATTCACAAGCAATGGAGAACTGCTCAGTTCTAATCTGAGTTGAGACTTTATGAGTGCTCTGTATTTTTCCATGCTTTGTGATGAGTTCATCACTTTTTTTTTTTTTTTTTGAGACAGAGTCTCACTCTTTTTGCCTGGGCTAGAGTGCCATGGCGTCAGCCTAGCTCACAGCAAGAGTTCATCACTTTTTTAAGTAATAGTTTCACATTGAAGCAGAGAAAGCATTAAAAATTAAATCAATCATGTTTACTTTGTTATGAAAGATCTTAAAAAGTTTGACAGGAATGGCTAAAGTGATGTAGATTTTAACGAACTTCCTTCTCCCTTGTGTTCATTAATCCCCACTTTTATAAGTAGGTGAGTGCAATTTAACCAGAGAATAATTATGAGCTTCTGCAGAAATACTGTAGAGAACCATTTGATTAAATTCCACCCACCACAACTCCCCACTCTTCTAATAATGACTTTTGGGCTCCTCCATATTGGCGTGTTATTTCTCAGTTCAAAAAGAAAACAGAAATGACACACCAAAGTTTAAACAAAAAAAATTTGAACTTC
>RJWJ010017678.1:0-32613 GCA_004363605.1 Indri indri | reverse complement strand
GGTGGAGGAAGAAGGGGACAGCGGGTGTAGATGAATTTGAGCACCTGCTGAGCCCCAGGCTGTGTGCTGCACAACCATCCTATGAGGGCGGGACTACCTGCATGCCCATTTTAGAGAAGAGGATACCGAGGTTCAGAGAGCCCTAGGGTCTTGCCCAAAGTCATCCAGGTAGGAAGAGGCTAAGCTGGGGTCAAGGCTAAGTCCGAGCCCAGAGCCAGCTGAGGATGTATGGCTCACTCGGCTTAGTTTCCATCTTTCAAGGGTCATTGTCCTTCACTGTCTGATGTCCAACGTCTTGAAAACGAATCAAGACATTGAATGGATGGATCTCAGAGTGTCGGGGTGAGGGGGGATGGAGATTGGAGCCCCAGATGGTGTGGTTCTCTGTCACAGCCCTCTCCAGCCCACCCTCTCTGGAGCCTGTGTGGGCAGGGTGGATTTTGGCTCAGACAGGCTGGTGCCGGAGGTGGGAGGGAGCCCACAGGAGGCTGAGAGAGACCCGGCAGGGGTGCGGGAGGAAGGGAAGCTTGCTCCCCACTGGAGGGCTCCTCTCTGCCCCCAGCTCTGTCCAGCTCTCATCAGAGCATCCCTCCTGTCTGACGCTCCCTGAGGGCGAAGGTTCTCATTCTCATCTAGTTTATGTGGGAATTGCTGCTGCCCGGCCCGGGGCTAGACCCCGTAAATATTTAACGAATGAATGCAGGGAGAGCAGGGAGTCAGTGAAAGCGCAGAGAAACTGGATGGAAAACCACAGCTTGCACCAGCTCGCTGCACGCCTCCTCTTCGGATGTGGATTATAGCTGTCCCCAAGGCCACTGTTTCCTGACAGCACCAGGGCCCCGCCCTCACCCCACACCCTGTCCCTCAGGCACCCGTCCCTCGTCCCCTGCACGGTGTGCCGCGTGCCAGGCCCCGCACTATGGGCTTTGCCGGCAGCGTTTGTTTCACCCTCCGACAGTCCTGTGGTGCTCCTGGGATCATTCCCAGTTTACTGACGAGGAGCATGGAGCCCAGAGAGGGTAAGACACTTGCCCAAGGTCTTGCAGCAGATAGACTTGGGGCTATTATTTGAAGAGAGGGCCGACCCCGTGAAACCTCTGGACTTCACTGTCAAAATGGTGACTTGGAGGTAAGGTGACCAACCACCCTGGTTTGCTGAGACCTGATGGGCCTCCCAGACTGGGGACTCTCAGCACCGAAATTGAGACAGCCCTGGGCAGACCTGAATGGTGGGTCCCTCTACTCAGAGAGGCCATGTGGGATTCAGAGGGCTTTTAGGATCCCTCGGGGAAGACAGAAATGCTGTTCTGGAGTTTGTGCACATCCCTTTGTGTTTTGCTAATATTTTCCTTGCCCTTTGAAAATGAATGGGGATGGTTGAAACCGTTTCCAGACTCAGCCCCTTCCCCCACCCCATTCACTCTCAAATGTTAGCTGGCACCGCGTGGGGGTCAGATGCTGTTCTGGGCACTGTGGACTCGGGAACAAGCACTAAAGTCCCTGCTCTCCCGAGGGTGCCTCGTCCTGACCCCTGGTCACCTCCTTGAGAGGGGGCCGAGGATGGGGGACGCTGTACAGCCCCTGCTGTCCACTCTCCTCTGTGTCCCTGCAGCCACCCAGAGGGGTGCCCGGTAGACGTTGACTCTGATGAATCCATCGGGAGGGCGGCAGAGGGTGACCCTGGAAGCGGACTCCCCCCGGGCTGGCCGGGCCCAGAGTAGAGCAGCAGGCGCCCCCCTCTTCTTCAGTCCTAGAAATCCCAGACCGAGCTCCGACAGCAGGTGGTGGTCTTGTGGGGGGATCAGAGCCCCACCTCCGTGGTGGTCCCTGGCCCCTTCCGTCTCCTCCTGGCCACCTGCCACCTGGAAGCCTCCCCGTGTTGTGGAGCACTGTGAGGGAGCGCGCCCGGCCAGTTCACCGTGTCGGTCCCCAGCAGCCCGTCTGAGGAGGAAGTGCCGAAACAAGGAGGGATGTTCCCAGTCGTGGGGCCTCGTGGGGACAGCACCCCAGGGAGGTTGCACACGCCCCCCACCATGACACTCAAGCCTGCGTCCCGCCTCTCACGTCACAAGTGCATCTGCCTCCCCTCTGCCCAGGAGACCCTCAGAGGCTAACAGAGCGAGCTGTGCCTCTCTTCAGATCTCCAGGGCCTGGCCCGTGGAGGGTGCTTAATAAATGCCCTTGCGGTGGGCGTGATGAACCCCAACTTGGTAGCCGGGTGTGAGTTCTGACTGGCCTATTTGCATTGTTCTAGGACCCTGGCGAACCACCCAGGTAGAACCACGGGCTGTCATGTGCCAGATCCCTCCGCAGCACTCCTTGTGGAGGGTGAGTCACCCACTGTGTCGTATCATCAGTGCTGGGGACTCACCGCCTCACAAAACAGCAGCTTCCATTGGAGTCAGGTCGCCCTGGGCTCAAACGCAGCCTGGCCGCTGCGCTGCCGCTGCCAGGGGAGTCAGTTAATGCTCCAAGCCCTGGCACGCTCAGCTGTGCAGTGTGGTGACGGTAGTTTTGACAAGTTATGACAAGCCTTGCGATTTGGAGGCTTCAGCGTGGTCATGTGGCACCTCGTGGATGGGCAATATATTGGAATTATTCAGTACAACCTTCCTTTCTTCAGCCAAAAACCTTCTCTCTCACTCTGTCCATTGGTCCTAGAAACAGGTCTGACCCTGCGGGCACATGGTGGCATGTCCTGGGATTGCCAGGGGCTGTTGAAAACACCCAAGGTAGCAAAGCAGGAGGCCCCGCTCCAGGCCTGGCTCTGCCACACATGCCTTGGAGCCGTTCGACTTGGAGCAAGGTGCTTACCTTCTTGGAGCCTCAGTTTCTTTGCCTGTTAAATGCGAACAGTAATAACTAGCTTTGGGGTGGGTGAGAATCATGTGGGATGATGGATGTAAAACTCTGCAGAACCACACAAATGCCAGTAATTACCGTAAATATCCTCCCTCTGCGTCATCCTTTTTTTGGAGTAATGTGGCCACTTCCCTTAACTATATTCCCAAGTGCATATTCTGTCTGGAATCTTCACCAGGTCAGGTTCTGGTCTGTCAATATTCTTATGAAACAGTTTTCTCAGAACAGGATATGATATTCGAGGAAACTCCGTCACCTCCTTGGATCTAGTCCTGATACACTCATTAATGTGGCCAGTGAGAGACAAATCTTGCCTTGCATAATACTGAACCTTACTTAGACTCCTTCTGATGGGAGGGCTCTCCTTCCTGAGTGCTGCTGCTCAGCCACGTCTCTCCCCCAGAGTTTGTGCAGCTGATATTTTTGAACCTTGGCACAGATATGTCAAGAATTGTGAAGGGTCTGGAATTTTACCCGGCTTTCAAGTTAGCCTGCTGCAGTTTCAAAGATGCTGACAGAACACACGAGACTCCTGGATTAGAGTCAGAGGACTTCATTCCTGACACCACAGCGAGCAGCTTGAGTTTCGTGTTCACATCAGTGCCTCTGCTCTGCGAGTCCCACGGGGGCGGCGGCCCGGGGGGGTTCAGTGCACGCAGTGTGTGTGTGTGTGTGTAACAGCTGAGGGAGCTCTGCTTAGGAACCCCAGTCTTTTAAAGGAGGCTGCAGATACACCTGCCCAGCCTTTGCCTCCAAGGGAGAGATGTCATCTTTATTGTCCTGGTCTGGAAACCCATGTGCCCTCTGCCCCGGTGGGGACACTGTCTCATCCATCAGGGCGGTTTACTGTACAGACACCTTTGAAAAGACAGATCATCCAGAACAAAAGCTATCCGTGCCTTCCCCCAAAAGGCATGCAGGGCAGGAGAGACCCCTCGTCTTCCAACAGTGTGTTTATACTTTTCCCTCCCAATGCAGCTGCACAAAGCTGGGCTTGCAGCTCTGCCTGGCCACCCCTGAGCTGTCTCTCCTTGGGCAAACTCCTCGACCTCTCTGGTCCTCAGTTTCCACACCTGCAGAGGAGGTATAATTCCTCTCTTTCAGAAGTGCCTGTGAAGTGTGTTCATGAGGACTCCTCCCCGTGCCTGGTATGGAAAGACCGTGGAGAGAAGGCAGCGGGACCGAGGTCACTGTAATCTGGAGCCCATCCCTCTGACGACTTAATTCCCTACCCTTCACTGTCCCTCCCTGATGTAGTCCTTGGGCTTCCCGCCCCTTCCCTGTTGAATGGGGCAGAACCACTCTGAGGCCCCCGGCCACTGGGTGGCTAGTGTTGGAAGGCCGGCAGCAGAGAGCTCAGAGCCCGGGTCACACCTGGGTTCCGGGACCAGTTTCCTCATATGTAACACGGAACCCACCTCCTGGAATTTAAGGAGGAATTAAAGGAGATAATAAACATGGAAGGTTTGGAATGTTCCTGCATATGACAGGAGCTCAGGGAAGCCATTCTGATGCCATTTGGGTACTCTGAGCCTCAGGGACTGCGGTGTGGGGCCATTCTCGCTGCTCCCTGGAGGGAACTCCTTAGGAAAAGCAAAACAATTTGCCAGCCTCTGGCAGATCGCCCAGCCTGCTGGTGGCTTCCTGCTTGGGGAATGCAGACTTGCCCAGGGCCCTTCCTGGGGAGGCCAGACTCTTTGCTTTTGACAGTGCTGTTTACACAATATGTGACCCTACGGGAGAGGTGAGTGGTGACCAGTGTCCTCTTTCTGAGCTCTGCTTAGGGGTTCAGCACAGCACGGAGATTAGGGATTTGAGATGCAGAGTCAGACAGACCTAGGTTTAAATCCTGAGTTTGAAACCAGCTGAGTGACTCAAGCACATCATGTGTCTTCCCGAAGCTCAGTTTCTTCATCTGTAAAGTGGGAATAGTGACCTTTCCTTCCTTGTGGAGCTTGAGAAGTAGACAGGCCATGCATGTGCAGAGCCTGGCTGGTAAATGGCACCTGTTATAATGTTGCATTATTTTCTGTTTCTTGGTCTGCAAAATTCAGGTTGAGTGGGTAGAACCATAGGAGCTCTTACTGCATGGAGAGATGGAAAAAATTCTGAAGTGCAGCCAGAAAATCCTGGTCCACATTCTCTTTAGCCTCTCCCTGGTCGTGTGTGACTTGGGAAGTCACATGGTTTCTCTGCACCTCACCCGTCAGTGGTGCCGGCTAATCACGTCTCCTGTGATGGATGGCAAAAACACTGGTAGCCATGCCTGGCATGGACTTTGGTGGGTGCCCAGGGTCCCTCTCTGCTCCAAGGTCGTCAGTCACCAGGGCTGATGGCCTCAGAGAATGCCCCGTCTAATCAGGGCTGCAGCCAGTATGAAGGTCATTCAAACAGCAGACACTGGGTAGGGCCCAGGAGACACCTGGGCACAGGGTTCTCCTATGGTTCGAAAGTCTGTGTTTCCTGCAAAATTCATGTTGAAACTTAATCCCCAGCGCAACAATATTAAAACAGGGGGTCTTAAGGTGGTGATTAGGCAGTGAGGGCTCCACTCTCATGAACGGGTTAGTGCCTTATAAAAGGGCTTGAGGGGGTGGATTGTCCCTTCCACTTTGTGAGGACACAGCGTTCCTCCCCTCAGGAGACTGCAGCCTCACAGCACAGAAGCAGAGAGCAGAGGCCGCCCTCACCAGACCCCAGACCTGCTGGAGCCTGATCTTGGACTTCCCAGCCTCCAGAACTGAGAAATAAATTTCTGTTGGTTATCAATTACCCGGACTGTGATATTTTGTTACAGTAGCTCATACGGGCTAAGAGGTTCCAGTGGCTGGAGCTGCCCAGTGCTGTGTCCTGATGCCCAGGATTTGTCCCTGGGAAGTCCACTGGCATGGCTTAGGCTGACGGAGCTCATCGCACCCCAGCGCACGCGGGGTGGACCGGCCCATTGGCAGACTCCTTCTGCCAAACGCTGCAGGAGGTTCAATGCCTTCTGCAAAAAGGGAGTTTGTTCGGCCTCCCGTTGAGGAATGATGGCTATTGGCCCTCGGAGGTGGAGTTCATTTTCGTTAATTTTGGTCAGGAAAATTAAGTGGTGTTTATGGCCCTTCTGGGGAGGAGCATGTGGGCTGTCTATGTTCCACCTGAGAAGCTGCCTCCGCTCCCTGGATCCCTTGTGGAGAGCAGCGTGAAGCCACCAAAGCTGCTGCCGCCTCTGGGTTCATGCCACGGAGGCTGGAGGTGTTAACCTTTCCTCGCGTCGCCATAACAGTGCCGACCACGATAGTGCCTGCCTTCTGCTATGTGCCGGGCTCCCTGCTGAGTGCCTTACAGGGACCAACGTAACTGAGCCTTATCACCACACTCTGAAGTAGAAACTACAACTAAGCCCGATTTTCAGATGAAGCAACTGAGGCCTGGAGAGGTGAAGAACATTAAGTGGCAGAGCGGGGATTTGAACCGGCCACCTGCTCTTCCTCGGGGCTCACTCCTCCGCCTCAGGGCCTCTGCTCTCTGCTCCCCTCCCTGCCAGCGGTTCTGGGGGCACATCCTCCTCGCTCAATCACACCTCTGCATGCAGCCTACGCACAAAGGCGCTTGTGGGTCCTGGAAACAGCTGCCCGCTGGCCTACTGCTCTTTTATTCCACGGCAGGAAGTTCCTCGATGACACCGTTTCTACCTCCCCTCTTCCCTGACTCCCACTCTCGACTCCCCCTTCTTTCTTTTAAGAATCCTGTGGACATTGGCTTGTTTAAATTGATGCACCTTATCAGGCCTCCCAAAGGGTTCTTGCTGGAGACTTCTTAAAAGGCTCCCATCCCTCACCTGCTCTGAGAGCATTTCACGCAAAGCAGGATGCATCGCAGTGTTAGTTGAAGTTAACGCTGTGGTTTTTCCCACCCAGCCAGACACTCCAGTGTCCTGGAGAGATTAATAAGTGATGTTGGGAAAGGCTTCCCTGAGGCTATGCTCTCGAGCAGCAAGCAGCGGCCCCCGGCTCACCAATCAGACAAGATGGATGTTGAACAGGGAGTCGGGAGGACCGGCCTTCACAGCATTCCTGTCCGGCCCGGCCCTCCCAGGTGCCTCTGCACCGCAGCTGCAGGGCTGCCGCCAGCAGGGCTGAGAGCAGCTGGCAGGCCCTTCATCTGCCACAGGGGTGGCCACAGGTTGCCCAAGGGGCTCTGATTTCTGGTCCTAGCTCTTCCAGGTCCTGCCTGGGTATCCCAAGAAAGCCATGACTCTGAGTCCGTTTGCATATCTGAAGAGGGGCTCACTAATTCCTGCCCCACAAGTTTATTTTGAACATTGGGTGGGCTAACGTGGGCAAACAGCTTTGCAGATACGACAGATAGTAATCATTCTGCAACTTGACATTTATTTGGCACTCATGAAGGACCAGGCATTGCTCCTGGTACTTTGTGTGTGTTACACATATGCTAATGTGGTAAGCACTGCTATCATCATTGTCATTCTACAGATGAGGAAACCGAGGCCCCGGGGTTATGTCACTTGCCAAGTCACACAAGGCGCAAGTGGCAGGAGGGATTTGAAGGTCTGTGGCTGGGCATCTTTGCTTGCAGACACCATGCTGTGCTTGCTCACCTGTCACACGGCAGCATAATTCGTGGGATATTCTTTAACCTGGGGGTAGTTTCCACTCAGGGACTCTAGCTGGGCTGGGTATTTCTTGACATGGAAACAGCCATCCCCAAATTCCCACACCCCTGTGGCAGCCCTTGGCTAAGCCTGCTTTCCTCCCTGGACTACTGCAGGTGATTCTCACCTAGGGGGCTGTCTCCAGTTGCTTCCTGGTCTGTTTTCCTTTCCTCATCATTGCCGGAGGGAGCTTCCTCCCGCTGAGGGTCTTCAGTGCCCTCCATCGGTAAGATAAGGTGCCACGTTCTTGGGCGGACTTTGTTCCCACGACCAAACCTGGGTCTCTAAGCCTGACGTCAAATGCACCTTCCAGGCCCCCACACCAGCTAGGCTGAGACACGTACAGCTCCCCGCAGTGGTGCCCTGAACTTTGTCCTTGGGATACCCCCCTCCCCTTCAAAGCCAGGTTCAGACCCCCTCTCCCATGAAGCCAGGTGCCCTAGATCGCACGCTCTAAGACTTTTTTCTGAGTGACCAGCCCTCTTCTGTGGCATTCTCATGGCCTTTTCCCTTCCTTCCTGCTAGGTCATCATTTGTGCAGATGACTTTGCCCATTCTTGTGTGTCTCCTCCTAGCATGGGTCATGGGGCTGGTAGGAAGTCAGTTCTGCACAGAAGGTGCAGCAGGTGGGATTGGGGTTGGGGGCCCAGGTCTGTGCTGGCCCCCACACTTGCCATGGGGACTTTGGCAAGAGCCACCATCTCCCCAGTGCTAAGACTGGAATCACGGCCGTCCCTGTTGACGCAGCCAGCACTGGACAAACTGGGCGGGCGAGACGTGCTCTGTGAAGTGTAGAGTTCCGGTGTTGTCCGTGCTCGTTGTTCAAGTGGATAAACAGAATGTTGAATTTATTCAAGCAGGTGGTTTCCATACTCTGCATCCTCATTCTCTTGCTACTGGCTGGGGATTCAGGGCTCAGCACCCCCGCTGAGCAGTCCTTCTTCACTCTGTCTCATGCTCCTCCCGCCCCACCCACCCACCAGATTTCCTTCCCAGCCACCCCCAGTTCCCCTGCTGCCTGCAAGAAAGAGGCAGGAGCTCCGCCTCCATTCCTTGGGCCAGTGGTGTCTTCCCTCCCACCCACGCCCGGCACCAGGGACTCTGCCCACCATCAGCAAATTCAGCGAACACGTGTGTCAGAAAGGGATGAGCTCCATGCCCCTTGCTCCAAACATCAGAGGAACCAAGTTGGGAAGGGCCTGGGCAAAGGGTTCTCTGATCCCCAAACACACATCCCACCCATTTCTCTAGCCCATTGCATATTTGTAGACTCTTCAGTGGGAAGGAAAACATTAAGCTCATAATCCCTGAGTTTGAAAGTTCTTTCCAGAACATGCACCATCTTAAAGCAGTGAAAATAAAGATACCGCCACCACCAACTAGTACTACTACTAACACCACTAAGATAGATGGTAGCTTATTAAACTATTATTTAGCCGGCGCTAGGCTCTGTACCATGTGCCGGGCCTTTTGCTCAGGTCTTTATATCTGTCAGCTCAAGAAGTTCTCCCAGCACCCCAAGGAGGGAAATATTCTCATTAGCCTCATTTACAGATAAGAAAAAGAAGGCACAGAGAGGGTGAGGGGTTAGTGCACAGTCACACAGCTCCTTGGTAGCCAAGTCAGACTTGGAGTACGATGGCCCACCTCCCCGTCCCTGCGCTCTCTCCATAGGAGCAGCAGGGGTAGATATTCCCTGTTGCCGCTGTGCGTGTGTATCAGCACCCGTTATTGTAGTTCATAAGTTCACTTAAGGAACTGCTGGTGCGTTTGACAAATAGCAAAAGTGGCTGCCTGGAGAGCCCCCTGCCATGGCTAGAGCTGTATGTGGTGAACATCTGGCCTGCAGGAGTAGCTGTGACTCCCTGGGGGTCCAATTGTATGTGTGCGTGTGTGTGTGTGTGTGTGTGTGTGTGTGTAACTTACAGTACTTTCTTTTAAGCAGCATTTGTTAGCCACCAAGTAAGCAGCATGTAACAGATGATGCACGCCCTTGGGTGAGCAAGATCTAAAGAAATAAACATCTCGGCATAATCCCGACGCTTTCTCATTAATCCTCAACAGAGCAATTTTTCTGACACAGCATCTTCTGTCTCGGTCACCGCATTCCTCCTTAATGAGGACTTGCTCAAACTTCCCAAGGACAAAGCCCATGTCCAGCTGGCCTGGCCCTGCAGCCCAAGTTGAAAGTCAAAGCCCTCACAGGCTGTTTTTCTTGTCTGTTCGAGGCTTTTCTCCAGCAAGTCTTTCCATCGATTAAGTGCCTGCTGTATGTACATGTCATCTCTGAACCTTCTGCAGCCTGCCAATCAGGGTGTTTAACCACCGGCCAGGCAAAGAAATGGGTAGCGTGGCTACACCGCCAGTGGAGGACAGAGCTGAATTTGCCCCCTGGCCTGAACCCCCAGCTCTTTCCACCTCAACCGTGGGACGAGCTTCGCCTTCTCTAAAAGCTGCCAATTAATCAAGAGAGAACGAAAACAGGACCGGGGGATCTTTGTGTTTTCCTTTCGTTCGTCTACTCTTCTTTCTTCCCCGCCTGCTGCAAAAGCTGACATAGAGCTGACAGCCGTCCACACGTGACCTTATGTTGCTAAGCTGAAACACCAGCACCGTCTTCTCCCATTGGGAAGGAAGCATTTTCCAGCCTGTCTGAGGGAGGATCCTCCTGCCCGGCTCCCTGCCAGCTGCCGCTACCACTTCTCTGAGCAACATCCTTGCCAGACCCCTCAGGGGACAGGCCCAGATCCCTTTCCCAAATATTTCTCTGAAGCTGGGCCAGGGTTTTCTACAGAGGGTTAGAGCACCGTCTGCCCCCCAGGCTGGCAAGCAGATCCTTTCTTGGGGTATCCTGAGCCTTTGGAGTGCCCTTAAGGACTCTCGGGACGAATCCAATCTTGTTTCTGAGACAATTTCCTCTCCAACAGACAGTTCACCTGTGGAGCATAATCTGGCTTGATTTCGCCCAGACAATCCAGGGAGCGCTTATTGAATGCCTGCTGTGTGCAAAACACTCAGGATCAAAGAGACAGCACTGACCCTCCCTGGCTTGAATCACAAAAGGCGTGGGTGTCAATAGCTTTATTATAGAAAAAGAAAATCTTCCATCTGATGCTTGCAAAGCGTCTGGGAGATAGATGGGCAGGAATCATGGGGTCTGTCTGAAAGCTTGGGAAGTGGAGGCCGGGGAAGTTGGTTTGCAGCCATCGGGCAGCTCTCGGCTCTCCTGATCCCCAGCTCCATGTGCTTTGCTCCTGGCCACCACCCCAACCCCAACCCCAGTCCCTCCCCGACCCCCACCCACAATGGTGGATGGTTGCTTTCAGGAACCGGGTGAAAAGGATTAAGGTTCCTTGTAAGAAATGACCTCTTAAAAAGTGCTCTCCACCCAAGGAACAGGACTATTGCATCCTTTTGAGAGATAACAAAAATCTCATCCTGGTCTTTATTTGCTTTCCTGGCAGGGGTTCATTCAGGCCAACCCTTGAACAGCCTTGCTGGTTGGCGGGGATTGTGTGTGCACACACGCACACACACATACACACAGGGATCTCACACACACACACACACACACACACACACACGGCTCTAGCCTCCCTCATCTTTTCTGGCCCTGTTTTCTTCCTAACCCAGTGCACTTCTCTTCTTCCCATGCATAGGCTGGGGGCTTTGACATGGCTTCCTGAGTCTTTCTGTATCTTCTGACTCAGTTGGGTGTCCCAAAATAACTGTGAGTGAGGCCACACATGTCCTGGCTTGTGTCCGCAAGGGACAGCCACCTCTGTGCCTCCCACTCTGCTCACGCAGGTGCCCGGGTGCAGGAGGGTGCAGTGGTCACCCGGGAGCCACGCTGGTTGGGGGAGGTGCTGGCATTTTATGTAAGTCCTCCTGCAGATTCTCACATACGCCTCCAGTGGAGTATCTGGCCTTTTGTTGTTTGTTTCATGCTATGAACACTACTGAAAACAATTTTGCAGTATAGAGGAAGGGAAGTTAAAAAATAATCCAAAAAGATCCCCTTTGGGAGGTGAAAACACTGGGTGCGCCATTGCCCCGGCCTCCTTCATCCACTCTGGGATGTAGAGTGATGGTCTAATCCAACCGTATTTGTTTTGTTCTCTCCCCGTACCCCTCTCTTCCCTCCTTCTCTCTTTCCCTTTCTCTCTCTCTCTTCTTCCAAAATAGGGATTGCATAGTTTTTGTCTTCGTACCCCTGGCTTCCAGCCTGACCGCCTGGCATGCAGTAGATACCCAGTAAATGCCCATTTAGTCAATCAATGAATGAACAGTTGAACAAACTAATTTCTACCCATCCTCCTAAGGCCCGGAGACTTTGCTCAGTGAAAAGGAACGTAATATGACTAGGAGGCCACTGGCCCACACAGGGGACACCCGTATGGTTCCCATGATGCTGTTTAATCACACCAAAGATGATATCAAATTAATTGAGATAGGATAAGTACTAATTTATGACAACCTTTGCCAGCTGTTCCCCAAGGGAAAACTTAAAAACTCCCCTTTGTCTTGCACTTGCTCAACTGCTGACATCTAGTGAGAGCGGCCCAAGCTTCTCATAGCTGAGCCAGCAGAGGCCCAGCTGACCCCCAACCCACAGCCACGGAGAGGTGGTCCTCAGGTGCAGCCCGGGGGATGGGGTCATCCCAGCTGGTGTTGGCTACTTCTCATTGAGGTTCTCGGCCAGGCTCCTCTAACAGCGAGCTGTGGCTCTGGGGCGAGAGTGGGGCCCCCTGAGTTCTCACTGCGGACCGTGGGATGCAGTGTGGAGGTCAGAGACCCTGGACCTCACCATCTGAGCATTTCTGTCCCCCCAGGGCAAATGTCCCCTCCATTATTGGTAATCAGAAATGATGTGCTCTGCCGAGACAGCATTTTCTCCTGCTGCGCTGTGCTGAGTTACTATGGCAACGGTTTCAAAGGGGTTGAATTTGCTTTTCCCTCTTAATTCCGTAATGCTCTGAGGCTTTCCAAAAATGTTCTTATTTTCCTGGGTCCCACAGTGGATCTAGGCATGCTGGGCGCCCAGCAAACAGAGCCGCGTCCTCTACCATGTATGTACTGCATCAAATAGCTCAATTCTTAGCATTTAATTGAGCAAGGTTTTTTAAAAAATGAAGCATGTTTTTAGCATCTACTCTTTGTAAGTAGATGTGCTAGGCACTGGGATTCAAAGAGAAATTAGATTCAGCTCCTTTCCTTAAAGAGCTCAAATTCCTAAGAAAGATTGACAGGTACACAGCTGACTATGATATAATGTAACATAGTATAACACAATGTAATATTATAAATGTAATGTAATAAATATAGTATAATGTAATGTAATATAATAAATATTTTGTCAGTTGTAGGAATAAATTACCGTGGGGCCCCAGTGGAGAACGCTATTAATTCAGCCCGGAGTGTCAACGGTTATGAGTCAGCAGTCCTGGTGTTTGATTCCTGATTAATTACATAGGAGCTGTGCCGGCTCAGGGAAATGACCTTACCTCTCTGAGCTCCAATCCCCCACCATGCTGGGCTGTTGTGAAAGTGAGGGGAGGGGACCCCATGAAGTTACAGCACCCAGGCCCAGAGCTCTAAGGGGTTACTTCTCCTCCCCACCCTGGGGCGCCCAGGAGATAGATGGAGGATCCCCAGGCAGCACCTCCGGCAAAGGCAGCAGCAAGGTGGCCCCAAGAAAACAGCACATTCAGTGCAGGGGCAGATCGGAAAGCCAGGATGGCCAGTGCAGGGGGTTGCATCTGAACCCATCGCCATCCCTGGGAGCTGAGTGGGACCCCCCGCTCAGCCTCAGCTGAGCAAGACCAATTTCATGGTGGTTAAGTGCTACAGGGGAGGCGTGGAAACAAGCACAAACATTGCTCCGGAAGTTCTCAGGGTGCACTCAGTGCAGGACCCAATGCCATTGTGCCTCCTCACATTTGGGGTGCTGCGGGTGTGGCCTCTACCTGCCCCACTGGCTTAGGTGCTCTTTGAGGAAGGACGCATCTCTTTGTTCAGTGCGATGTTGGCACATGGAGGTAGCCATTTACGGTGGTTCTGGAGAGGGCTGTGGGATGATGCCTCACCACACTCTTCCTTTCCACGTGTGCCTCAGTTTCCTCGCCTATAAAACAAGGGTCATGATAGTATCTCCTTCATAGGGATAAAACCCAAGCATTCCATAAAGTTCCCGGCACATACCTGGCATAGAGCAGGCTCTCAATAAATATCAGCTTTTATTTTTATTTTGTACACCCTGTTTTTAGTTGAAAACTCTGCAGCAGAGACACATTAGCCAAAGAGAGTGGCAGGTATCGACATTAGGCAGCAAATCTTGCCGTTAACCACAGCCTACGTGGAAGAATAACACAGGAAGGGTCAGTAGCTCTCTGTGTGTTGGAAAGTTTAATGAAAGGGCAGAATTCTTTTCTGAATTGCGTTCTTTCAGCAAAACAGCCAAGTTCGGAGGCTGGTTCTCTGCAGGACATCACCCCAAAGTATTACAGGGCTGGATGACTTGACGAGAAGGCCTGTGGGGCTTGGGGATCTGGAGGAGGCCTGGGCGCCATTCCCACGTGTATAAATCCGGTGATGGTGGGCGAGGAGCTCAGTGCCTGGCCCAGCAGGGACTCAGCACAGACCAGTTGGCACTGAGTCTAGCCTGTGGCTTCTCCATCTGCAGAAAAAGGCAGAACCCACCCACTGACACCCTCGCAGGGAGTAGAAAAGGATTCCTCCCTTCCAGATTAGATCAGAGCAGGGTCCCTGTGGAGCTCTTTCTTTTCCCTCCATCAGGACAGCACATGGCAGTGCAGGGAGCATCAGTGCCCCTGGTGGGGGCGGCACAGTCACGCTCGTCAGCTAAGGCCCGTGCACCAGGCTTCTGTAGAAAGTTGGCACTTGTCACCTGTAGCATGTGATGTGCTCAGGCACCGTGCTACGCACTAGCAGACTGCGATGGCCAATTTAATGTGCCGACTTGACTGCGCCCTGGGCTGCCCAGATTGAACGTTACTTTTGGGGGTGTCTGGGGCAGTGAGGGTGTTTCTGGAGGAGGTTAGCTTTTGAATAGGTGGACCCAAGAGAGAAGTGGCCCTCCCCGGTGTGGGCAGCACCAGCCAGTCTGGGGAGGGCCTGCATGGAACAAGAGGGTGAAGGAAGACGGCATCTGTCTCCTGTCTTCCTGCCTCACTGCCTGAGCTGGTTTGTCTCTTCTCGTCTTCTCCTGCTCTTGGACCAGGACTTACACTGTGGGGCCCTTGGTTCTCAGGCCCTCAGACTCTGGGAATATTTAACCTACCAAAGCCTCCATTTTACTATCTGTATGATGGGAAGACGCCGCCTCCCAGTGAGGCGCTGTGGCCAACCAGGGCAGGCACGGGATGTGCGTGAAGCCAGGTGACCCAAGATGGTCACCTAGCAGCCGAGGTTGGAGCTGGAGCAGCCAGCCTGGGCAGGTGGGTGGCTTTTGAAGGCTTCAGCCTCCTCCACTGGCCTGAGTCTGACTGTGGCCTTCACGAATCACTCACGTGATGGAGTGGGAGGGCATTGGTGGTGCCAAGTTGGGTGCTATAAAAAGCTGCTTCTCTATTAAGTTTTAGAGGACGTCGATGTGCATTGTTTTAGAGAGGATGGCTCCCTGCTTGATTTTGAGATCTCTTCTTCCCAGCATACACCAGACCTTTATTTTTACAACCTGGAAGTTTATATGGTGCTCTTGGCGCAAACACCTCATTAAGAAGAAGTCTTCAAACCTGTGCTCATTAGCAGTTCTTCCAGGGCCTTCCAAAGACAGAGCAAGATACAGTCCTGCTTCACTTAGGATCCCGCACCTGAGAGCCCTGCGCCAGGCACCAGAGGCACCTTCGCACTAAGCCGGGATCTGCTGCAGTGCCCCACCCCCGTCGCCGCCGCCGCCCCGTGTAGCCGGGCCTAGGCCAAGGGCCTAGCGGTACGGACCTCTGGGCAGAGGAGGGTTTTCTACGTGGCGAGTACTCAGGTCGTGCCCGTGGACTTGTCCCTTCTCCTTGACGATTAAGTCTAAGTGCCTAGGGTCCTACACTCTTCACCCGGTTGGTTACTTTTTACGTGAGCGATTGCCCACTCTAGTGTCCCACAGCACAGTCATGGGTCACCTCCTCTTTCTCTTCCTTCTGAACTCCCTCCCTTCTCTCCCCTGGGGAAGGCCGTGGCAGATAAAACTCAGCGCGTATGTGAGGAAATGCAAGTCCTCAGGGAGGAGGAGACACGGAAGGTGTGTCACCAGTAGACCCAGATTCTGAGTTTGCACTGATGTGTGGATTTGCTCACCTGTGCACAGGAATGCTCTCATTCTTCTTCCTTCCCTCCCTCCTCTCTCCCTCTCTCTCTCTCTCTCTCTCTCTCTCTCTCTCTGTCTCACACACACACACACACACACACACACACACACACACATCTTCCCACTCTGCTCGAGGGATTGACCTTGGGCAAAACACCTGCCCTTTCTAGAGACAGTTTCTGCAGCCAGGATTTTTGGGGTTTTGTGTTTGTTTTGTTTTATTTTTCATTTCAGAATATTATGGGGCTATAAACGCTTTGGTCACATAAATTGCCTTTGCACCTCCTGAGTCAGAGCTACAAGCGTGCCCATCCCCCAGGCAGCCAGTTCTGTGACAGGCATTAGTAGAAGTTATGCTACCCGAGTCACTGGCAGTTCCGAAGATCCAAACGGGGAAGTGGCCGCACAGGCTGCTGTGCCAGCCTGTGCCCTCCGGGGTGCTCCTGCATCGTCTCAGTTTCTCCATCCTTAGGGCTATGGGGTCCCTGGAAGGCAGCTAAACGACTGTGGGTAATGACTGCCATATTGTGACGATCGATCGTCACCCACGGTTTGCAGGGACAGCTGAGCTCACTCTGAGCCTTCTCTGATGTGCCGAGAGTTGAATAGTCTGAACTCTTGAAAGTCATTTGGATCAAATTCGAGATACCTGTGCAAGTGTGGCTGTTCCTTCTGTCTTCCTGAAGGACATCTTTTGAAGTATAAGATAAAGCATGTGGCTTGATGCATTTCCTCAACGTGAACACACCCATGCACCCAGCACCCAGATCAGAACATAGCCAGCCTCCTGCCCCGAAACTCCCTCATGCCTTCTCCCAGACTTTACCCCTCCAGGAGCAACTAACAGCCCAACCCTGACACCAGATACTAGTTCTGCTCAGCTTTGACCTTTATAAACATCAGAATTTCTTAACCTGCGCACTCACTATTGGCTTTTGGGACTGGACAATTCTATGCTGCCAGAGGCTCTCCTGTGCATCGTAGGATGTGGCAACACCCCTGACCTCAGCTCACTGGAAGCCAGAAGTGTCTCATTACCAAGCAGTCATAACAATCAGAAATGTCTCCAGATGTTGCCAAAAGTGCCCCCGGGGGTCAGTTGAGAACTACTGATATAAATGGACTCATGTGGTGTGTTCTTTTTTGTGCCTGGGTTTTTTGGTCATCATTTCGTTTGTGGGATCTGGCCATGTTGTTGCGTATAATTGCAGCTCAGAACTCCCACTGCTGCGAGGATTTCACAGTGTGACTGTGTATCCGTCAAGTGTCCATTCTACTGTTTACGGACAGTTGAGTTGTCTCCAGCTTGGGGCTACTGTGGACAGTGTTGCTTTGAATATCCGTGTACCAGTCTTTTGTGACCACATGCACACGTTTCTGGGGGGTGTACAGTATGTTTTGTGAAGTCTTTTGGCTTCCTCACCCTGCAGTGCCCATGTGGCCCCCCAGTCTTCATCGCAAGGGGGCTTCCTCCTGTGGCGAAGTGCCCCAAACAAGCCCATGGCTCCCCTCAGCCTTCCCCCGATTTGGTGGCGTCAACTCAAGTGTTCTGATCATCATGACCACTGCTCCGTCACTCTGGTTAGGCCATTAACGCACACCCACCCACTGCCCGCTGGGGGTCCCCAGTCTTTGGCCAACTCGCCACAGCCCAGGCCCTCTCTCCTGGTGGGGTCTGGGTGAACCCAGCCCCGCAGCCAGCCCTGTGGGATGGTGCCATTCAGCCTTGGGAAGGTGCCGGGGTGCAAGTTCCAGTTGCTCCACATTTTTACCAGAACCTAGTAACAGTTTTTTAAAAAGACATTTAGCCATTTTGCTAGTGTGCAGTGGTCTCTTGTGGTAGTTCAACCATTTAATTCCCGAATGGTTAATGTTGAACATTACGTGCTCATCTGCCCTCTGTATATCTCTTGTTCCGTGATATCTCTCCTGTTCAGATTTTTGCCTATTTTTTAAAGTGGGCCGTTATTGTTGAGTTTTCAGAGTTCTTTATATATTCCACTTACAAGTCCTTTGTCAGATGATTTGTAAATATTTTCTTCCAGGACGTGGCTTGTCTTTTCATTCTCTTAACAGTGTCTTTCACAGAGAAAAAGCTTTTAGTTTTGATAAAACGTAGTTTGCCAATGTTTTCTTGTATGGATTGTGCTTTTGGTGTGGATCCAAAAACTATGCCTAACTCAAGGTCATGGACATTTTTCTCCTATGTACTTTTGTTAAGTTATTATAGTTCTTTGTTTAAATTTAGGTCTATGGTCCATTTTTAGTTAGTTTTTGTAGAAGTCATGAGTTTTGGGTTTTTGTTGTTGTTTGTAATTTTTGTATAAGAGATTGGGTTCCAAGTTCATATATCTACATGCAAAATATATATATAGATATTGCAAATTGATGTCCACTTGTTTGGCATCATTGTTGACGACTGTCCTTTCCCTATTGAATTGCCTTTGCAATCTTTTCAAAAATCAATTGGCCGTATTATATAATATGAATCTATTTCTGGACCCTCCACTCTGTTCTGTGAATGTATGTATCTCAACTTGTGCTAACACTACACTGACTTGATAACTGTAGCTTTATAGTCAGTCTTGAACTAAGATAGCCTGAGTTCACCAAATTTGTTCTTTTTCAAAATTATTTTGGCTTTGCTTGGTCCTTTGTCTTTGCAAATTAATGTTGGAATCAGTTTGTCAACATCTACAAACATTCCCTCTGGGATTTTCACTGGGATGGCCTTGAATCTCTACATCAACTGGGGGAGAATTCACATCTTAACAACATTGAGTCTTCAAGTTCGTGACTATAGTCTCCATTTATTTAGATCTTTGCTTTATTTCAGCAGTGTTATGTTGTTTTCAGCATTCAGATCATGCATATATTTTGCTAGGTTTATACTAAGTATTTTATTTTTTGGTGATGCAAAAATGGAAAATGGAGAAAATCGAAAAAGCTCCACTGTGGCGGGAACTTGGGACAGCAGGTCCAGCTCCCTGCGCTGGAGCTCTAGGTCCACGCAGTGACGACAACACGCACAGTGATGACTCACAGGCATCCATGAGTGCCTGTCACCCCACAGCACCCATGGAGGTGGTCCCTACTCTGATCCTCATTTACAGACGAGGAAACTGAAGTGTGGGGAAGGTTAGTCACCTGCCCTCGTCGTACAGCTGGGAAGGAACCGCGCTGGGGCTCAGTCTCACACCAGAGTCTTCAGCCCACGTAATGTCCCCAGTCTGCCCCACTTCCATCCAGCTTAAATGTCTCCTCACACTACTGCCACCCCATTGCCTTATTTCTGTCTCTGTTAAAGTGCATGTGACATCATTTTATGACCATGTGTTTAGGTCTATATTCTTTTTAAATGCTGACCCCTTCAAAATCAGAGGTCTGGGTGACCCCTTGGCATCCCTAACGTCTGTCCAACACTCCTGGTGTAGAATGGACCTTTAGCGCTTATTGAGTGAATAATGAATGGGCGGTGGCGCTCCGAATCTGTCCAGCCTTTTATATTTAGACCATAGAGACCCTGCGAGAATTCAGTGATGAGATAAATTATCTTTGTAATGTTTGTATGCTGACTGGTGGCTTCTCTGGAATCTTCTGATGAACTAGGTCACCCCGAGAACCTGAGCTGCAGATCATGTGCCCTGAAGAGAAAAAACTGAGGGTGTGGTCCCTTGTACAAATTCTGAAATTGCAACTATTTCTCAGATTGGCCACGCACAGAGTTGTCAGATGTAGCACATAAAAACACAGGACGCCCAGTTAAATTTCACTGTCAGATAAATAACAAATAATCGTTTAGGATAAGTATATCCCATGCAACATATGGCATGCACTTAAATGCTAAAAAAAAAAATTGTTGTTGTTGTTTATCTGAAATTTAAATTTAACTTGGTATCCTGCATTTTACCTGAGGATTTTATTGCAGGGTTTATCTGACTTCCTTGCAATACAGGCTCTCGTTTTAGGTCCCTCTATAACTGACTCCGGCCTTCTCAGTATTTGGCAAGGACTTCTGAGCCCTGGGTAGGACCTTAGAAGTCACCCCGTCCAAGCAGCTCCCCAGTAAGGCCCAGAGAGGGGCAGGCCTGGAGCAGGGCCCAGGGCAGCGGGGGAGCACAGCTCTGAGCCCTGCGCCAGCCCTGGACATGGGACAGTTGGAATGCTTTTACTCACATTCAAATCCAGTTTTAAAATCCACAGCCCAGAGCATCAAATTGCAGCTCTGGCTGGGCCAGGACTCTGCAGGGCAGGCCAGGTGAGCTGGGCCCTGAAAATGGCCTTGCAGGGGAGAAGAGTTGGTGATCTCCAAGGGAGACCAGGACAAGCCCCGCGTCTGCAGTCCTCCCCACAAACGTGCTCCATTCGCTCTGTTTCCCCTCCTCTGCGTGAGCCACCTCTGGTGAGCACACTCTGAAGGTCTCCTTTTGCAAGCGTGTTCTGTTCCTTTCTCCGGAGAGGCCCGGCTTAGGGGAGATTTGTGTAACCACCACCGCCTCAGCAGCAGCAGATGGGGACCTGGAGGCCACCCACTCCTCAAAGCAGCTCTGCTCGGGGGCAGGGTGGACACTGCTGGGACAGACAGGGTCCTCTGAGGCCCCCCGGGGACGCTGCTCCAGTGTCCACAGTGGCCCCGCCACCTGGAACCCCTCCATACCACGCTCGGCCACCATGTCCCACATGGTGACCCCAATACTGTGGGATGAGAACCCCAAGGTTGGGTTCAGAGAGCACTTGGTCCCACAGCCATGCTCGTAACCATCGCGCGTGTGGTGCACCCCAATGTTCAAAGCATTTCTCTTGATTTTATGAAGTTCAAATACACCAAAAAGTAACAGAGACCCACATACCCACTGACCAGAACAGACCATTTTTATTATTTCCTCATGCTCGCCTCATCGTTTGTTACAATAAACTATTCCAGATGAACTCAGTCTCCCTGTCCTCCTCTCCCCCTTCCTCAGAGGCAGCAGCCACCGTGAACCTGGCTTCATGATCCGTGTTGACACTTTTCCTTACGTACGCATGGATCTGTGCATGATACATGCTATTATTATGCATGTGTGTTTTTAATTTCAGGAATGCTTTCTGAGTTTATTTTGTGACTTGTCTTTTTCCCCAGAGAGCATTTTTCACCCAGTGTCAGAGCCTCCCAGCAGCCCCCTTCTATGAGGCAGCCTTTACTATTGTCCCCGTTTTTAAATGAGAAACTTGAGCCTCAGAGAGGTTAAGAAGCGGGCCTAGATCACACAGAGAAATGTCGGCCCCGGAGCTACATGTCGTCCTGCCTGCAGGATTCATGGCTGTTGGTCTTAGAATTCATTCATTCACCAAATACTTTTGGAGTGTCTGCTCTGGTCCAGGCACTGGGGACACCGTAGCACACAGGGAACGAACCCACTTCTGGAAGGTATGGCCAGGAAGCACAGCCTCTTTAGATGACATTGACCTTGAAGTTGTCTGTGCACGCTGTTCTGGTGTCCCCTTGTCAACAAGCCAGCAAGTGTTTTTCTCATCTTGACGTGAACATCTCTGATGGGGAAACAAGTCCCCCAACCCCCCACACCCCGCCCCACCCTGCATCGTCCTGATTACTAGTGTCTAACTTGTGATCTTGTTCTGCCTCCTTGGGCCACACTCTTCGGCATGACAGCCCTTCTAGTGTTGGAAGTTAGGGGTCATACCCCCAATCTGCTCTGAGCCAAAACCTCATCCAGGGATCCCATTCTCGGGGCCAGGGATAACCTGCCCCCTGGTATGAGAAAGCCCAGTTCTTCATTTCAACAGTGGCATGCCACCAGAAGGCCATCTCCAAAAATGCCTGAAAGTTAACCAGAGCTGGCTGGGCCACCTTTGAGGGTGACCTTCCCTCACCACCTGCTTCCAAGGTGACTTCAGCTGATGTCCCCTCACTCTAGCCACAAGCCAGCCTTTGATCAAATCTTCCTAACTTCCAAATGATGGAATTGACCTTTTTTTGAAACTGACCTTTTTTTATTTTCCAATCATGGGATTTTGCTGTTTAAAGCTATTTTCATGTCTAACCCAGGACTTCCAATTTAGACTCTATTTTACAAAGGAAAAAGCATCAAACAAAACCAACAAACCTGAGACAGATGGATTGAGCGACAGCGCTGGCCAGATTTGGAGCATCTCTCAGCAGCCTGCCTTAGCATAAGTTGGGGGTGTGGGCAGCCATCTGCTAACAATTGCCACCGAATATCTGATTAATTGATCACACAAAAAGCACATGACTAGTAGTGCCTGCTTCCTGATTTCCCCACTGTAGCTTAAGCAGTTGGATACAAGATGCTTATAATAAATACTCTTGGTTTTGAATTGCTACAAGAAAAATAGAGGGAAAGAATACTAGCAATTATTGATTACAAAATACCATTGATTATTAGTAATTATCTTGGACCATGTTTTATCATACATGATCTTATTCACTCCTTGCAACAGTCTCGCGGGGTGGACTGTATTCTCTTCATTACTTACGGGAAGGAAATTGAGGCAAGTGGGAAAGTGACTCACCCAAAGCCCCACTCTTTGTGGTGAAGCAGGGTTCACCCCCGAGTTTTTCTGAGACCGGAATCCACCCTTGCGCCCCACGGTCCGAGGCAGCAGAACCAGTCCCGAATTGACCACACTCCCCGGCAGTTCTCATTGCAGGTGCAGGGCAGAGGGACTCGCCGTGGGAACCGTCCCGCCGCTGGGACCTCTGGGATTGGGGTTTGTGAAGTACAGCCTGGGGGGAGCCCTTCTGCAGACTCCAGATTCATGAATTCCACATGGTTTTACTTGTCACCTTTTTGTGTGTTAGGAATGGGGCTGAGGGAGTTTGTGCTGAGCCGGCCGTACCCTTGCCTGCAAAGGTCTGCTCTCTGTCTGTGGGAGATGGACGTCCAGTGATGCAGGTCGTCCTGAGTCCTCTCTGGAATGAGTCCAGGGGGTGGCAGGGGCAGAATAGTGCCCCTACCTTCAAGGATGTCCACATCCCAATCCCTAAAATCTGTGGATGGTTTGCCCTTCCTGGCAAGGGCACTTTGCAGATGGGATTAAATGAAGGACCTTGAGGAGGAGCCAGCAGCCTGGGGGATCCAGGGGCTCAGTGTACTCGCAGGGCCCCTATGACAGGGGGCAGGAGGGTGAGAGGTTGAAGACACCACACCGCTGGCTCTGGAGGTGGAGCAAGGGGCTGCAAGCCAAGGAATGTGGGGGCCTCTAGAACACTGGAAAAAGCAGGCGTCAGACCTCCAGAAGGAGCGCAGCTTTGCAGACACCTTGATTTTAGTGCAGTGAGACCTCCAGACTGAAAGATAATAAATCGCTGTGATTTTAAGCCACTAAGTTTGCGGTAATTTGTCACAGCAGCCATAAGAAAACTAACCCGTGGAGGCATTAAATAAATACCCGCAGGGAAGCAGAGAACAGTGAGGGGTACGGAGGTGGAGGGAACCCCCGAACAGGCTGTCAGGAGGGCCCGTGTTGGCCCCACAAAGGGGCTGTCCAGACTCCCCCTTGTTTTCCCTGGTGATTTGGATGAAAATACTCGTCAAACTTGCGTATGCCCTAAAGAGAGGAGAGACCAGGCGCATGCCCAGAGATCTCCACGGGGTGGGAGAGGGGATCAGACCCCACGAGTGGAATCCAGGGGGGCACCTGTCTGAACACCAGCAGCACGGCCCTGGCTGGGGGTAGGCGGAGAAGCAGCGAGTGGGCAGGGGACGGGAATGCCGGTTCCGGGGAGTCCAGCAGGGACAGGCGTGGGACGTGGCCGCAGAGCAGGCTTTGAAGCCCGGGCGCGCTCGAGAAGGAGAAGGGGCAGCGTCAGCCCCGGCTGAGCCCCCTTTCTAAGAGGCCCCCAGCAAAGAGAGTTGGCCGCCTCCCCTCAGCCTGCGAGGCTTCGCCCCGTGGGCCAACGACGCAGCCCGGGGAAGGGAGAGGCCCCCGTAGGGCCGCCATGCGCCTGACTCGCCCGCACCCCACCTCACCTGCGCCACCAACCTGGCGGCAAAATGAGGTCGCAGTTCTTTTATTTCCACTTTTAATTGTATTTTTAATATAATACGTACAAACTATTGTTCATTCCCATTTGTATTTGTCATTATTTATTTATATATACTGTTATGTTATATATCAATATATTAATAATATTAATAAATCAAAATGTTAATTTAGCTCACGCTTGTAATGCCAGCACTTTGGGAGTCCAAGGTGGGAGGATCGCTTGAGGCCAGGGGTTGGAGGCTGCAGTGAGCTCCAATCATGCAACTGTCCTCCAGCCTGGGTGACACAGCAAGATCCTGTCTCTAAAAAAATAAAAGGACCCAGATTCCTCATGGCCTCCTGCTCTGCCATCCTTATCTTGAAGCTTGAAAAAAATGTTCATTTAAATATTTTAACAGAATATGTTATAGATATAACAAGAGGTTAACATCTTGAAAAATGTCAATTTAAATGTATTAAAAGAATCCGCTATACATACAAGGACGACACGTATCTAAACGTGTTGCTCGGGCGGCGAGCACAGCCCTGTAACTGCGGCCCCCATCAAGCAGCAACGCCTGCCCTGCCCTGACCGCCCCCAGGGGTCCCTTCCATTCTCTGCATCCCCGAGGTCAACGGCCCTGTTTCCACCTAAAGGGCAGTGCTGTGTTACGAATACAAATGTCAAGCACCTCCCAGCACGAGCCCATCACATGTTGCTCTTCTCAGCCAAAGCAGGTGTCAGGAGCCACTTGTTGTCTGAGTAATGATCATACCTTAAGAAGAGGCCATTGACATTCAGGGCGGATCGAGCATGGTGCTATTGAACGGTAGCTGCCTGGGCACCCTAAATCCTCCCTGTGTCCCAGGGCCCAGCACAGAGTCTGACCCCACAGTCTGCGAGGC
Organism: Indri indri; assembly: GCA_004363605.1. NCBI lineage: Eukaryota > Metazoa > Chordata > Mammalia > Primates > Indriidae > Indri > Indri indri. The sequence goes on along the minus strand of RJWJ010017678.1, from coordinate 7,879 downwards.
TGGGTGCAGAGCAGGGAGCGCCAGGCTCACAGAGACACACCTCCTCTCAACCCTGACTCCACCTTGACCTCTGCTTACCCGTCTGAAAAATGGGAATACAGTACCCTCCACCAGGATAGTTCAGTGATTAAATGACAGTATTTTAATATCTCTGGCACATTCCCTAACTATAGCAGGGGCTCCACATGGATAGTAACGGTGCTCAGTAGATGTGTTTCCAATGACGGTGTCACTGTTTAGTATTCATTCATTCAGGTCCCATTCAAAAAAAGCATTTATTATGGGCCAAATAGATGCGGGAGCCAACCTTGGGGTTGAATGCATCCATGTTCTGCCTCTGGAGAGGGTCTGGAAGGGCCTGGGATGGCCTGGACATTGGTATTGTGGGCCGGAGAAGGGAGGGGCCTCCTCACTGCTCTGTCTGGGGCCACCCCGTCCCCTGGAGCAACCCACTCCCCACCTCCAACCTGAGTCTGAGCAGCAGAGAGCCCTTACAAATGGAGGTAGGGAGTTCCAATCCCTGGATGCAAGCATTCTGGCATCCTTATGTGCTGAGATGCGTGGCGCGGGCCGTAGGAATTAGGATCACTCTTCTGGGGAGTTTGTCTCTGTGCCACCAGAAGCTATATTCATACCTGCTAACTCGGAAATTGTGTGTCTGGGAGTCTGCCCTAGTAAATAAAACCGTGTGTGCGAGGGTGCATGTAAATCCAAATGGATGCACAAGGATGTTTACCAGTGCGTTATTTTTAATGGGAAAAATGGAAATTCCTAAATCTTCAGCTGTAGGGAAGTGGTTTAATTATGGCTTGGATTTATGGCAGAATATTATACAACCGTCAAAATGGAATTTGGAATTTTGATGGACTTTTTACCATAGGGATAAAAAAACATGTTTAAATGTGTTCTCTCTCTCTCACACACACACATGCACAGAAAAAAGATTGGAAAGGAAAAATTATCAAATGTTAACAGTGACTACGTGGTGAGATCATGATTCTCAGTTTTTTCTTTAACCTCTTTTATATGTTCTGAGCGCTCTAGGCTGGGCATACATTTTTTTTAAACCCCCCCCCCCCAACCCCCAGCATATTTTATTTTTAAAACTAGAAGAGGAATAAAGGCATTTTACAACCCATGCTGCCGTGGAAGGGCCTGGCATGGGGCAGGGCAGGGGCCTGTGTGAGTCACCAGCTAGCTGTCGGGTGAGTTCCTCGACGCCTTCTCATGCAGAGTGGGTGTGAGAGTGTCTGCCCCAGAAAGTCTCCGTGAATTCTAATTTGTATAGGTTAAAATATGCATTGTCCATTATAAAAACACAAAGCCTTGCTTTGCAGCCCCAGAAGAAGCTGTGATTTCACGTGGGCTTGCTTGGTCAGGCCAGCATCCTTTTGGAGGGCACATCTGCCCAAGCTGCCATGGGCCCTGGTTAACGTTCTATGTGCTTCTTTGCAGCTGCCCATGATGGGAGGAGCTTTCATGGACTCGCCCAACGAGGACTTCAGCACCGAGTACTCCCTGTTTAACTCTTCCTCCAACGTCCACGCCGCCTCCAATGGCCAGGGCCCGCTGGAGGAGCCTCCTCGGTCGTCCAACGACGCCGTCTTGCTGTGGATTGCCATCATCGCGACACTGGGGAACATTGTGGTGGTTGGGGTGGTGTACGCTTTCACCTTCTGAGGGAGTGCGGTGGTCGACAACTGCCAGGACGGCTCACGCTGCATTGGGCTCACCATGGGGTGAGGCTCTGCTTCTGGCACTGTCTTGCTGTTGGTCTTCAGCTACTCCTACATCCTAAAACCAGGAATTTTGACCACTTGAATGGCCTCTCTAGGGGCAGCACCCATGCATCCGGAGTTTCCCCAAGCAGCCCTGGTTTCAAATACTCCATGCTGTGGTCAGGCTGATTCAGAAAGCATGGACGTGTGGGCTTCCTGCTCCCGGAGGTGTGACGGGGCAAGGCTTTCAAAATGCAGATTGGGGAATTCTTGAAGCTGCATTCCTAGAACACGAGTCCAGATGCAACGGCCAGTTAGGTGTAAAATATAGATGTGGTTTGGTGATCGCTTGCTGGCAGTAAATAATCACTTGTGTGTCTTGCATTTATGCAAACTTATCAAACCTCGTGTGAGGCTGCTGGGGCTAGAGCAGCCCTCAGAACTTCGGTGTTCCCAGCCCAGTCTCAGTCCCATATTCAGCCCCTTGGCATATTGGTGGCCACAGGACGGTCCTAATTTGCCTTTGAAATGGCACCTTCATCACCAGACACCTGGCCCCTTATGAGAACCAATTGCTTCAGGACACTCAGGAATGAAGGGTTAGCAGCAATGTGCTGGGGTTTCTGGGTGTGTTGGTGGTGGTTTTTATCTGCTGGATGGATTTTCTCTTCTTTTTAAGGAGAGGAGAGGATGTCTTTAAAAACTAGATCTGCCAGGCAGTGAACTCTTCGGGCCACCCACATGAAGATGCTCTTAATTCTTTGAGGGATCCTAGAATTTTAGAGATGAATAAGCTTGTGTCCACTGAATTCTTTGGTGGATGGGTCGGAGAGGGGCATGATTTGCCTGCAGTCACAGGGCAGGTTAATGCGGGAGTCAGAACGGGAAGATGTTTCCTAACCCTCAGCTCAGTGCTCTCTCTGCCCCAACGATGCACTCCCCTGAGCAGGTCCCTGCCTTCAAGGCCGTGCGGCAGAGACGCCGCCCCCGGGAGATCGTCCAGGGAGTCTTGAAGCTGGTGCAAGATCGCGGGCCATTCGTTTACCTGTATTTGACACTCATTTTGGGCACCGAGCCGTCTCCCGCAGTTGTGAATGTGCTTCTGCCCCAGCCGGTTTCCCTGAATTCTTAAAAATCAGTGTCTGGGGGGCCGAGCAAGCAAGGAAGCTCCCAAGTGAAGACCAGAGCTGCGGGGACGTGCTGGGGGAGCGGTACTTAGGAAAGGCTGTTGCACGGCTCCCCCGCCCCTTCCCCACCTTCCCAGGCAGCTTCCCGTGCAGATGGGAGTGGGAAGGATCCCAGACCGGCTCACTCGCCTGCAGCCCTGGAGTGGCTTTCCCCCTGCTTTCTCCCTACACTGCGAAAAAGAAGACAAATGGCAGAAATTCCCCTTCCGGGGTGGAGAAACTTAAAAGGCTCAATAAGAAGCCCTTGTGTGTGTTTGGGGACAAGTGCAAAAAGGCTGAACTTGCCACTGCAGTCTCAGGAGAAATGAGGGCTCTTGGCGATGGGCCAAGGGACATCTAATTGTCCAGAGGCAGCACTTGACTCCGGGAGCTGCCCTGGTAACGGGATTAGTAGCCTGGCATCCAGACAGTGCCTGCTCATGGCCAGCCGCCAGCTCTTACTGTCCACACCTGTCACCATGGCCACGTGTCCATCAGCCAATGCTTCAGCTCAAATGGAAGTCCTGACTGCAGAGAACCAGTCTGACCTTGGCTGTGAGGGAGAAGGGACATGGATCGGACGCCTGGCACTCCTGGAGTCATCGGCGGGGCGGAGGCTGGGCCGGGCAGTGAGCTGTTGTGTGCACAGGCGTTCGTGGATGTTCACCCCGGCTGCTTCTCCAGCAAACCGCAGGTCTGCCCTGTGAGCAGGGTCTTTACTAAACAAATGTCTCCATGAGAGAACCCGAGGAGAGAAGTCCAGAGCCAGGGCGGGGGCCAGGGAGATGCGTGATGTCTTTATGAGGGTCACTCCAGCCTGCACACTCTCTGATTCTCCACTTTCTGGCTGCGGGCTTGCTCGGGGCGCTCCATCTCCGTCTCCTGTGGTTTCCTTACCAGTTCTTTCCCCACCATCACTCGCGTAGCAATGAGGATAGATGTGCCTGTTGGTGTCCACGTAGGGAGTAGGGGAGAGATTCCCGGCCAGAGAGAGCCGCACTCTCCCCGCCGCCTGGCCGGGGCCTGTCTCAGCCGTCAGGCAGGGAGAACTAGAGACCTGCCCCGTTGCTTGAGTGTCGTGTCCAGGTACTGCTGGATTCACATGCACACACCTAGTCCTGCCATCACCGTACACGTCATGGCTCCAACGCACAGGTAAGGAACCTTATGTGTGAGGCTCAGAGGAGTGAAGGGTGGTCTCTGGTGCCTGGCCCCTGTTTAAGTTTGAACTCAGTTCTCCTTGGAAGGCCCCGGCGAAGTTCCAGAGGCCAGTTTTCCCAGGATGTGTGCAGAAGGGGGTCCCTGGCCAAGACCCGGGAGCCCAACAGAAGCATCCACACACGGAAAGCTCATGCAGCCAGAATTGGGAGATAGAGTCGCGGGACGGTCCTGCTTTGCAAGTTGGCCCCAGCCTGGCCTCAGGCCTTTCTTCGGGCCCCAGGGCTCTCCCGAACAGGAGCATCAGAGCCTCCTCTCTCGGACTCCAGCCGGGGCCCCAGCCTTGGCTTCGCCCTGGGTGAGGCGGCCCCGGCGCCCCTTGATTTGAGGAGTCAGTGCTGGGGAGGAAGGGGCTGGCCTCTTCCGCAGCTGCCACTCAGGAGGGCACCTGCGTTTGCTGGGATGTTGCCTGCGCTTGCCCCTCTGTGGGCCCCTCTTTCTGCTCTGCAAGCCGTTTGGTGCCCCACACGTGTGTGTCTGCCTGTGGGACGCTTCTGGTTCAGAAGAGCAACTCGCTGCTTTGGGAGGTTGTGAGTTGCCGCCACTGGAGGCCTTTAAGGAGAGACCAGTCGCCACTTCAGCCGGGCCTGTCCTGAGGGAGTTCTGCCTCTGCGGGGGCCGGGCAAGAGGCCGGCTTGACCCCTTCCTACTCTGCATCATTGCCGTCCCTCGCCTTTGTCATGAAATCCAGGTCAGGAGACAAAGGAGACTCCTCCCACTGAGAAATGATTGTGTCTCCTTCCAGACCCCAGGATGGGGCCAGGGTGGTAGCACTTGGCGGAGAGGCAATGGCTGTTCTCCAGCCCCGGTTCAAATGCAAGGCTTGGAGGCCTGCCCAGGCCTGGCGTAGCGGGATCGGCCCCCGGAGACCAGAGAGGCCCAGCCAGCCCCGTCTGCCATCAGCACTGCCGCCGGATTCCTTCGAGATGAACGGTGTCTGCCTCCTTCAGGAGCACCACCTTCCTTCATTATTATTATTAGTAGAAGTATCACTAATTATTATTCTTACCGCTGCCGGTTTTGCACACCTCCCTTGTGTTGTGTTCTCGGTCCCATTTACTTCTCAAATCACCCCAATGGGGCAGGAGTGAGGGTGCAGAGAGGTGCATGTTGATTATTGTGCCATTTTTCTGTTTAGAAAACTGAGGCCAGGCTATGCCCATGATTGCTCGACGCTAAGGAGCTGTGACTCAGACTCAGTTATGTCGCTCTAGAGGCCCCCGTCACCCTGCGCCATGCCCTGCAGTGAGTCCTCTGGAATGGACCAGGCTGGGGCTGAGGTCTGGTCCTGGAGAGCTGTGGTCGGAAGGCCACGTCCCAGTGCCAGTCCTGGAGTGAGGAGCAGCGGTGCCTGTGTATTTATCAGGGTCGGAACCTCACAGTGATGAGAGGTTTCAGAGCCATCTATTCAGGACCTTTCATTTTTGTAAAGAGCAGAGGAGGCCGCGTGGAAAATTAGCAGAGAGCTGACAGTGTCTGGGCACCTGTCCCGGGGCTCCATCCTCTGGGCCGTGTGCGTCTGCCAGGAAGCAAAGGGATTTCCCTGGATTACCAGGTCAGCCCTGAGATGGATCGTGTCCTCTGCCAGCTGCCACCTGGGCCCCTCTGCTGTATCCTGGCAGATGCCCAGTGGTCGCCCCAGAGCAAATCCCAGGGGTGGGCTGAGCTGCTGCGATGGGGAGGCCCACAGAGCTCTGCTCAGGGGGCCAAAGGGAGCAGTCGTGCCTGAATGACCCACCTTCACCTGTCTCCACCCTTGCCACCCCAGCCCACTCCACGCATGCTGAGAACCCAGAGGGACAGAGTCCCCAACCTGCAAGCAGGAAAAAGGGCCTCTCTGAGAAACCCAGATAACCAGAATTGTCATGGCACCAAAATATTCCCAGTGCACCCTTCTGAGATTAGAGCTTGAGCATTGACTGAGGTCTTTTGCGGGGGAGGGCGGGGAGGATATTTGAGAGGGACGGTGACAAGGAATGAAACAAGGATGTAAACCCTAGTGACTGAAGAAGGTAAAAGATTCTCCCCGGAGTGAGAAAACGATAACATCTGAAGCATAATGAATGGTCAAAAGTACACAAAATTGACTACATAAATTTTGAAACGTAGTCTGCGCTGATGAAAGCAGAGATGACTTGGACACTCGCTCTTGGAGAGGCTGCACAGGTGGCAGCGTACCCAGGTCCCGTACGCCAGTCTTCTGCCCACAGTGGTCTTGCGCCTGCCAGACGGCTCCATCTGTGCACTTGGTAAGGCGCATCACCTGCTCCTGGGCCCTTTTTCAAGCTGACTTGCTGCCTCCCCTAGAGGAGGTTTGAGCCCCATTCTGCCTTGGGAATAAGTCCTGACACACACGCACAGCACGTTTGCAGGGAACCTGTGGGCCTCAGTTATTGGGGAGCCAGAGCCCAGTCCACCCCAGCCCACGTCCACGTGGCTGAGCCAGCCCTGGCAGCCCCCAATCTGTCTCACTGACTGTCCTTCTGCCAATGTCTTAATAAACCAGAGAACTGCCACATTTACAGTTCAAAGTGTTGTCGAACAGTCCAGATGACAAGGGCTCTGCAAGCTGGCAGGAAGGGAGCTTCCAACCTTTTAACTTGAGGAAACTGAGTCTCCAAGGGGTTGGGGAGAGTTGCCAGGTGGAGCCGGTCAGCAGCAGAACAGGGTCTTGAGCCCAGGACACCTGACTACAAAGTTGGCACTAGGAAGCTTAATGGTCAGTGCCATTAGGCCAGTGGTTCTCAACTGGGGGTCAAGGGACATCGGCAATGTCTGGAGACATTTTTGGCTCTTGCACCTTGGCAGGGAGGGTCCCTGGCATCCAGTGGGTAGAAGCCAGGGATGTGCTGAACATCCTTTAATGCACACCCAGGACAGCCCCCCACGACAAAGTTATCCAGCCCCGAAATGCTGGTAGTGCCAAGGCTGGGGAACCCTGCACTAGGCCCATACCACCTCTGATCCCAAAATTATGCATGTTTTCAAAGCTCCACTTTTCCCCATTTGTGAGTCATTGGCTAAATCAAAGCTCCTCTGAGCAACAGCAGTGATCATGGTGACTTCCTCGAACTCAAGTAATCCCAGCTGAGGGCAACGATCTGGGACTCCCAGCACGTTAGATTAGTCTTTTGGAAATCCAAGTAGCTCTGTTTCCACTGTCCTGGGCTTTCATGGGATGCCCACCCTTCAGAGTAGATGGGAGGGTGGGGCTGACCTTGTCTCCACCAGTAACTTTGTGTCTCTGGGACCCCCAGGCCCTGGCCCCTCACCAACTGCACCTGAGAGGAACCATTTGTGATGGGGCTCAGGAATGGGGTGGGGTGGGTAACAGCCTTCGAGCAAATCTGCATCTTCTCTCGTCTCTGCCCTGTTTCCCCAGATGAAGGCATCCTAGTACTCTTTATACTCTTGGAACTTTTACAGAAACCTTATTCTTGTAACTTGCCACTCTCTAGATACCAATTCTTCATGCCGAGAGAAACGGAAATGTTTCCGTGTCTTACTGATGTTTTCATAATCAACTTGTAAATGCAAGCCGTTTACTTCATAAAAAGGTGTTTTAACTATTCTTGTAGCCCCTTTGCTACTCAAGCACCTGGTTTCACCGTGAGATCACTGACTTTTGCTGTACTAAAACGGACTCTTTCTTAATGTAGGATTTCAGTGTGCTCTTTTGATTAAACACATCTAACCTTAACGGATGTAAAAATGTGGTTGCGACATCTTCTGTCTTTGTTAGCATCATTGCTGTTGGCATTTTCTATTGTGGTAATT
>RJWJ010017677.1:0-32631 GCA_004363605.1 Indri indri | reverse complement strand
TTTTTTTTTTTAAAGTGAAGTAACCTGGGATAGACATCAGATGCATCCCACATTGTGAAGTGTTGTTTCATGAAATGTTTGAATGTTGTATATATTCTGTGCATATCCACACGAAGTGGTCCTGCCAATGTACACTTCCACTAGCAGCATCTGCTCTATTCGGCATCCACAGCAATGTTCAAGATTAGGCTTTTTAATTTGTGCCAATGTGGTTAGAGTGAGATGGTTTATCATTTTGGTTTTAATTTACATTTCCCTGATTACCACTACAGGCTGAGAAGCTTTTCATTTATTGGCTTAGGTGGATTATTTTTTAAAGGGATCATTCGTTTTCCCAATTGTACAGACTTGACCCTTGAAGTTAACACTTTATAACTCAAGAAGACTCCCCTTTAACTGCCCACATTAACTGAGAAGTGCTTACTGCCGACTTAGGCGATCCAGTGAATGGCACTCATGTCAGATTGAGAACAATTCACAAAGGCACATGATGCCACCGACTGACCCCTCAGTGAGACAACCCTAGGCAAGGTGAGACATATCCCTAAACTCTGGGATATATCCTAATTCCTGTGAGAGTCTCCGAATTATTAAACACTGCTAAGCCTATTGATTTCTCTAATAAGATGGCCTGTGCGCTAAGTAGAAAAAAATAAAGCTGTATTGAGGAGTAGATGCTAGGTATTCAGGTAGCCTGTCAATGCCTATGATTCAAATTTGTGCCTCAGCAGAATCTGAAATTATTGGTCTTAATTGGAATTATGCGCAAATAATCGAGACATGTTAAGTCTTTGAATGCCAAGTGTCTTCTGTACTTTCTTTTATTATCATCATAGTCTTTGCATCAGGATACATAGCAATGATAGCAGGTTTCTTTTTAAAGCTTAGTATTAAATATTAAATATCTTTCCCCATTTTAATCTTACATTACTCTGCCAAGAAAAAAAAAAAATTAAAAACTCAAGTTATTTGAAGCCTGGACACACTTCCATGATTAGCCGGGCTATGTAAAAGTTGGTGGCTTTATTCTTCCTGCTGTGTAAGCAGATCCAGGCCCTAGAAAGATGGGACCAGGTTATGTAATTGTTTTTGAAAAGTGTGCTACAAAATGGCTGGCCTGTTATAAGCCAGGTTACAAAGTAAGGATGGGGGTAAGGGAGGGACATTTTCTTCTAGAAAAAAACCAGAATTTCTGAAGAGTCCCAGTCCATAATTTTTTCCCAAAATGGTGGAGGAAGGGGTAAAATCTCAACACGAGTTTCAAAGTACTGTCTCTGTGAGGGGCCGGTAGTTGCCTTGCTGAGGAGGCGGATGGCTGCGTTTGACCATCCCCGCCCTCCCCAGCTAGGGGAATGCAAATGTTACGTTTGTTGCCCCATGGGTGTGAAAGTGGGCAGAAGCTTGGTTGGTACTGAATTCTCTAGTAAGAGGTTTCTTCTAGAAACGGACAACTCAGACTCTTCCTCTCACTTCAGCAAAGAAGTTATTTTTAAAAGCACTTGGGAAGCTCCTCCTCCACCTTTCGGGTGGGAAGGCTCAGAGAAGGGAGTCGTCAGTACAGCCACCTTCTAGGCCGTAACGGAATTCCTGAAGGTTGGAGACCCCATAGAAGTGGACAAAGGCTGCTGCCACCACCAGGACATGGAAAATCTGATGAGACTGGAACTGCAGGAATAAAAAGAGAAGAGCCTTTAGGATAATGGCAAGGAGGAGTTAGAAATAAGTAGGAGAAAGCATTTGCTTCTCCTAGTTTCTCCTTAAACAATTTTTTTAATGTCATAAAAACGATATATTTGCTAGACAAAAATTTTAAAACACATTCCTTGTCAGAGACAGACCGAAATGTTAACATTGGCTATTTTCCCCCAGTGTACATATTTGTACCCCCGAACACTACATGATCCAACTCTCTTACCACCTTTTACTCAGACCTTTAACTTTGGCCTGGTCACTCACCATCATAGGCCCTGCTGGAAGACTCATTTCTTACCCATATGTCAAATTTTCCAGGAAAGAAGCGCTCAGGAATTCGAGCAGCATAAAGGCCAGCTCCAGTGATGTACATCACAGCCATGAGGAAGAACCAGCCCATCTGGCCCACCGTGGTGGCCTTCACGAAGCCCTCGGCGATGGTAAAGTGCATGGTGGGCACGACGCCACTCAAGCCAAGTCCCAGGAACACGCCTGAACAGAGTGGGGCAGACAGGGACCGTCAAGCAAGGAAACAGCCACTACATGGAAGGCACCGTTGTCTTGCTCTAGAATCCAGATGTTTATGACACTTAGCCATCTTTTGGTGAACAGTACACGTTTAGGAAACTTAGCCACAAAGATGGATTACAATTAGCAGATATTTCTTCTACACCCAGAGTGGGAAGAAGGCTGTATAAGTGCTTATAGAGCACTTTTAAGGAACAAACATCTCATATTCTTCATTATCTGTTAAGGAGTCTAGGCAAAAATGGTACGTCCAAACCCTCTCATGGCTAACTTGGGTACAGAACGTAGGTGGCAAAGCTTCAGTTGACTCCCGAGTCAGAGAAGAATTGGATAGTTTCCCATTAAGATCATATAAGATTTATGTAACCAGGACTCTCACCTCCTGAGTAGATAGATATACCCGGATTAGTAGTTGTCCTGTAGCTGCTGGGACATACAAAGAAGGCAAGAGTAAGGGAGGAATGGGTACTTGTCCCAGCACCAATACGCTGTGCATAACTACATTCTCCATCTTTGTAGCTACCTGTGTTTAGGCACGGTGCATGGCACATGGTGGGTGCTTGATAAATATTTAATTTTTTTAATGGAAGGTTAAAACAGCAGATTAAGTCTAAAGTGGCCGAAGACTAGTGGTAATTGGGGGTATTGCTCCAAGTAATAAAACCTTAAACTAAGGCCAGACAAGACAAAACAAAGATGTTTATGCTTGTAGCTGTTACATTACTTGTTGTCAGTGTTAATGCTCAAGGTATTTTATTCACCAAACCAGGCACTCTGTTCCTTTAATAAAATGCCTCTGGGTATTTTAATTTTAATCTCTTGGTCTGAGTGCTTAGGACTCAGGTCACTAAAATGACTGTGCTTGCTATATTTTTAAACTGTCTTAAACCAAGTATTAGAGCTGTCATATTCTGTGCTTGCAGTTAATTGACCAGGTGGACAATGATGATGTATTAGCATTCTAATGAAACAGTACAACACGGGGGAGAATTGAGCTTTGAAAATTCTTGCTGTTTTGAAAGTTCTAAACACAAATCAGGGTTTGGGTGTGATTCCCAAACTGCAAACCTAAGGCCCAGGGTTGAGCCTATCAGGCCCAACGTCCAAATACCTCTGAGGTTTACATATGTCCTCCTACCCACCTGCTCTTGTCTGCCGGTGCTTAGGAGTGGCAAACCGGTCCCACTGTGCCACAATGATGGCAGAAATGCCCAGGACACAAACGATGGAGAGGTAGATGAGCCGTGGCTGTGGGGAGCAGTAGAAGGAGTAATAGAGCCAGGGGACGAAGCTCCCCATAATCAGTAGAGCGATCCCTGAATAGTCCAGTCTAAAAAGAACCACAAAAATGAAATAAATCAGCAGGTGAAATGAATTCTTAGGATTCATTTAGCTAGTTGTTTCATTTCTCCACCTGCTCCCATATTTACCCATCTCTAGTTCCCCCTCACCTCCCATATAATCTATCCTGTATTAAAATTCCAAAAGCACTTCTATTTTATAATGGAAAAGTCTCTAAGAATCCCTGCTCACAGAACTCTATCCCTTTTCCTCAGTGGTGAACAGCTGTATGTCCCTAGCAGATACTTGAATTTAGAAGTGCCATCGCAACCCAGCTGGTTCCCAGCATCACACTCAGGAAGGGCTCTCAATATTCCCCCATCTAATAGGATGAGTTCTAAAAACAAAATGCTAGATTGGGAGTCTTATTAAGCGGTACTTTAGTTTGTTCTGCTTTAGTCAACTTTTTAAATGATGAAAGTGTATTCTTGCAACTGGTGTTATTGGGAAAAACAAAATAATCCACCAGCACCAAAACCAACAATAACAATGAAAACAAGTAAACAAACAGAGACCCTGGCTCAGAGCTGGGGATAGGGAAAGCAGTAGACAAGCACGTGGGGCTTGCAGCCGCGCATGGACAGCCAAGATAAGCTTTGCTTGGCTGATGGGCGGGGCGCTGCTCCTAACCACACACTACTTGGGCTTGGGCCAATATGAACAGCAAGCTAGGATTGGGTACGAGCTCTTGGGAAGAGCCCACCAGCGCCCCGAGCTTCACAGAAGATAGTACCATTCAGGTAGCAAATATGTTCCACGATTGGCTTCCATCTGTTGAGGAGGCTGCAGTTAGTTTTTTCATGAAGTGTTTAAGTGAAACGCTTCATCACCCTGCTATACCCACAGAGCAGAAAACCTTTCCTCTGGCACCTCAGGAAACGTTAGGAGTTGCAGGAATTCCTAGCACCCAGTCAGCACTGGAATCACAAGATGTCACAACAGTGCACGGTCTTTTCCTACTGCTATTCTTTCAACTCACTTGGAAAAAGTCCGAGAGACTTTCTCTGAATGACAATAGACAGTGTGGAAGAGCCAGGAGAAGCTGAGGCAGAGCACTGCACCCAAAAAGAACATCCCAAAAACCACCTTCTCCTGTAGAGGGGCCATGAAGTACATATTTGGTCTAAGCATGGTCAAGATTCCCAAAAACAGAAACAGCACAAAACCTGCAGGAGGGAAAAGGGGAAAAAAAAAAAACAAAAAAAAAACTGTGAGGAAAAAGGGAATGTGTACACTTTGACAGTTGATGGTTTTAAATCAGTGAACTACAGGGTTTAGCTGTGTGAACTGCAATCAAAAATTTCAGTAGAAAATGGCACCAGTCATACAAATCCAGACAAAAAGACCATTTTTTGAAATGTTAGCATGTTGTTTTCACACTGGCAAATGATGAAGTGGAAGGAGTTGCCTCCATCTAAAGCAGTTCTGCTAGGGATCACGGGGAACATCTAGTCCCAATTTCTTCAGTTTCCAGGTCCTCCGCCCTCAGTCTGAAATATCAGTGACCAAAGGTCAACCAAGGTCAATGGCAGTTTAAAGGCACAACTTGAGCTATCAATCAGAGCAACTTTGTTCTTCTTCCTTCCCATAGACAAAAGCTATGTAATCTCTTGGCAGTTGAGAAGACAAAAAAATTGGATTTTTCCTCATCCAAATTACTCACCAAGCAGATGGGTCCAGATGTTGCCAGTTTCTGTGTGGATGCGGAAGATGCTCTTGAAGCAAGCCCGAAAGGAGGGCATGGGTGGTCTATGGCCATGTAGCAGGTAGTCATTATCCTTCAGCCAGTCGGGGAGCACGTCATATGGGATGACCCTCCAGCGTCCCTCCCAGACCTAGAAGATATACACTCTCTCTAGAGGGCTCTAGAGAATATCAGCTTCCCCCAGGACAAGCAGTGAAGGGGAGCCAGTCTAAGAGGATGTCTTTCAGGCATTGAGCGGTCCCGAGTAATAGCGGGGGACCTGCTCAGACCAGGAGATATGCAAGACACAGCACAACTGGGGCTAGCAGAGTACTGACTGTATTCTGACCACTTTGTCCTTGTTTCACGTTAGTTTATCTGCGTAAGCTTTAGGTTGTTTCTCAACCTTTGAAGAAAATATGGCACTTCCTCCTTTAGACTATTTGAAATTTCAGAATTAATATAGTGAATGAAAACAAATTATAGATATGGTTTTAAAAAACATACAGATCCCTCCTTGCCCCTCGTCTTGGGGAGATTCTGTTTGCCTCCTGCTCCATCACTTCCCCCAGTTAGAGTCCAAGTTCTTACTAGGCTGGGACTAAGTCTTTTTAGAGCAGGGGTGGTTAATCTAGCATCCACGCACAATAGACAGAATCCAGGGAGTAGCTGGAAACTTGGATGGAAAAAACTATCTTTGTTTTCATTTAGCTCTAATTAAATTTTGCATTTCCCTCAATAATACATGTAGGCAACAAACCACAGTAGTATTAGTAGAACTTGTGGCTTTGTCACCAACAGAAATCACAGATATTTTCATACGTTAGTTTTGCAGATATCTCAAAATACTATTTCTACTTATCACTACTTAGAAATTACAAATTTTAATAAGATACATTAGAGCTTATCATTAATGTATACTTGTGTTAATAAAGGAGCCCATATGACTATCTCATGTTTAAATATTTTGATGACTTCCAAAGGGACCCAGAGGACAAAAGTTAGGCACCCCTGTTTTAGAATTACTTTGAACAATGCCTAACAGAGCAGGCAGTAAAAATTTAGCCAGTTTTCGCCTTGATTTACCTCACCTTAACCAGAAAACAAACCCACCCACAGGAGTAAAAGCTCTTCAACCCACACAAGCTTGCCAGCTGGGAATATCCTGGACAAGCCCACTGACCAGCCTTCCAGGACAGAAGTTCCTAGGCTGTACCTTATACACAAACTCCTCCATCTTCTCCATGGCGTGGTGGGCTTGCAGGGGAAGCGTCAGCACCCGCACCTCCTCCTCCTCCTCCTGGGGCACTGGGCATGTTTGCTCTTCTTCAGCCTGTAGGAAAAACAAACAAACACACAAACAAACAAAACAACAAAAAACCCAGGGAGTCATCTCACAGACTGTACTATTCCAGATCAGAGAGAACCAGAAAAAGCCCAACTCAACACTCACTGCCCAGCCTCTTTCCTGCATAGGGTCTTGTGGCCTCTTCTCCAAAAGCGTGATACTTACTGAGTTTACAACTGTAGTTAGAGATTTATTAATGCTTTGCTGGAGTGCAAGTTCTATTCAGCACACAGTAGACAGACTCTTAGGAAGACTAGCCTTGGAGGAACACAAGATTAGCACACCAGCCCTAGGTGTTCTTTAAGACTAAATGACCCATCCTTTCTCTAGGACAGTGGTTCTCAACTTCCCCAATTTCCCAAATAGTTCCGAAATAGTTCTCTCTTCCAGAGAGAACTTTGAAATAAACTGAATTTTGAAAATAATGAAAAACACACAAAGTTTCAGAGATTCCCTTAACAATAATTCTGTTCACAGTTCTCTCTTCACTGACTCTGGGGATGCTATCATGACTGAAACTTTGTATCCATAGCAGCTCCCAGGAGTATCAGGGCCTCAGCACTGGTTCCACAGAAAACAGCAGCACTGACTCCTGGGCCCAAAAGAGCGCCCCCAGGAGAGCACTTGCTTATAAGGCAGAGAGGCCTTTCTCTCCATCCCAAGGCTCCGAACCATGGCGATGGAAAGCCTGGCGGTTCAGCTCCTTCTCTGGGCTATTTGTCTCTCCCGGTGATGGTTCCTGGTAAATACATGGTCACCCTTAGATTTTGTTTAGCAGATTCTGGCTTGCCTACCCCAATACCCATTCTCTCTCTCTTCCTAAGTAACAAAGTCTTTGGTTTTGTTCAGGGTGGCAATGTTAACTACAGTTTTACTCAGGCTACACTCTTCCTAGCCTCCACTGCAGCTGAGTATCACTGTGTAACTAAATTCTGGCCTACGTATTTCCTGATGGTCTGTTCAGAAGGGAAAGAGCAGACCTTTCTCCTGCCTCGCTGTGGGTAGAATGCAGGTGTGGGGGACACACTGAGAACGAAGGAAGAGCAAGACAGGCGCTTGACAGTAGTGGAGCCACCACGTCAACCTTGGATTGGTTACTTCCAGAATCATCTTACTTGATGACAGACTTCTATCTTGTCAAAGCTACAGGGGTTTTTGTTTGTTATGTGAAGTTAAACCTAACCCTAACTGACTGGTTCCTTCATTTGCTGATTACTTATTCAGTCCTTCTGCTAAAAGCACTGGGGTCACAAAGATTGAGTGAACTCCCAAAAGCTTACGGTCGGAAGAACAGACAGAAAGACACTTGTAATACAGCATAGTAAAGACTTGGATAGAGATATTGCCAAGGTGCTATGGTTTCTCCTTTTGGAAGGAAGGTGAGGTCTTTAAAAAAGAAACTGACAGAGGTCTAAGGAGAGATGCTGGTCAAGGGAACGACCGCTGGGAAGACGACTTACTTTGGTTGCACTGGCGATGACTCGTTTGCCCTTCTCCTCTAGCAGGGGTCCCAGCTCAGCCAGTTCCACTGTGTCCGTTTCCCTGTTACTGGCAGGAGCCCCATTGCCCTGTGCCACCACAGACCCTTTGTGAGAAGACATCTGGCTGGTACCTCCAGGCCCTGCAGCTTCAGCTTGGGGAAAGGTTGGGGTCTCTCAGCCCCAGGGGGCAGAGATCTCCCTGTGATGGTAGACACTAAAAGCAAACACAAACATGAAGGGTTGACAATTTATTCCTCTTACAGTCTCATTTCTATAATTCAATATTGAATAAGACACAGCTAATCAACCCACACCTTGTTTCCAATTCTAAAAGCCAGTTAATTGTGTAAATGAAATGTATTCCTGTCCTCCCTCTTTAATATCACCCTTTACCCAGAACCTTACTAATCTTACAGATAAGGCTGAAAATATAACACCTAATTGCTTGTCTTCAAAAGATCTGTAGTTACTGCACCAAACTGGTACCACAGAAAAACACCTCCCCACCCTCAACTTCCTCCCGCAGTTATGAAGCCCATTGAATGAAGAGGGTCTTGCCTACCATTCCCAAAACTCGTTCCGTCCAAGAAAGGCCTCGCTCTGAGACTGAGGAACGAAACTATGAAGCCAACACCTGGCTGCAATTACTACAAGATCAGCCAGGCTTAGAAATAAATTAAATGCCAACTGAACTCAGCTGAGCTGTATCTACAAATGCTCTGACAGATGTGCTGTGCATACAGGAGGAACTTGGCTGTGGGACGGATGCTGGGTGGTTAATTTCTCTGCAAGGTTTACTAATTCTATTACAGGATTACAGCCTGGGTTCAACACTTGGATAACAAGCTTTCATCACAATCTCTTCTTAAAGCAAGCAGTAACTCACCTGGAAGCAGGAAGTTGAAGACAGGGAGGCAGCCTCAGGTTTGCCTTTAGCCACACACATACCTAATAACCCGCTCTGCAAGAGCTTGTCCCAACCACCACAGCCCATAATCTAAGCATCATTCAAATTAGTTTGTCAGGAAGTAGAGACAAGCACATGGATCCTTTAGGAACACCAGAGAAACCCAGCATTCAGTTTTCTAGGAAAAACCTCAGAAACACTTTTTTTGCTGGGTTGGATTTTAGTAGCAGTCTTTACTCAGGTCTCAAATACTATTGAGAAGAGAGGAAAAGTTTCTAAAGATTCCCACTATGTTATCAATTACTAGTTCTTTTTTCCCCCAGGGACAAAGAACTTTATTACTCCTAGTAATAGCAGTAGCCAGAATATTAGCATTTTCTTGCATTGGTTGCCCAAGGCCCAGTTACCACAGTGCAATGCAAAGAGAGCCATGTACCACCTGCATGCGGAGTGGGCTGCGTTAAGGGAGGGAAACTTACGCTTTGGAAGCCCAAATATTTTAATAATATATTGGGCAGTAGACATGACTTTGCTCCCAAAGGAGACACTATCATCCATGGCTGTTCACTATATATACACAAACATCTTTGACATCTTGTACTAGTTCTTTTTTATCTATGAGTAATCACAATTCCTTCTCAGGGATTATAAATCTGTCTGTTTGTCTCTTCTTCCCTTTCTTCTTTCCCTCCCTCCTAGAGCTGGGACAACCTTCTTCTCCTGCCCTTGGACATCAAGAACTCCAGGGATTCTGAGACTTGCACCAGCAGCCCCTTGACCTCGGTCTGAGCCAGCTACCAGCTTCCCTGGTTCTCTAGCTTGCAGATGGCGTATCGTGGGACTTAGCCTCCATAATCGCATGAGCCAATTGACCTAATAAATCCCCCTTTGTCTATAACTTACCTGTCTGTCTATCTATCTATCCTATTGGTTCTCTCTGGAGAACCCTGACTAATACATCAGGTGAGGGTAATCCTCAAGTTTCAGTCATGAGTGATGCTATGCTCGACCCACAAGCACAGCTGAAAGCAACAGGCAAATCTAGTCCAAGAGAGACAGAAACAGTAACACGCTGTCCAGCGGACCTTCATGTGGTGTCAACACATGGACAGTTCCTCCTCCTTTCACGTGCAAGACTGACAAGGTGCCAGCACAGTCATAGTCAACAACTGTGCTGAAGGAGAGCAGGAAACGGGAGGCCTCTAGAAACCTCAGGAGATAGGCGACCCACGTGAGAAGAAACATTAGGAAACCTTTCTCAATAGGCTGACCTCAAACACTGTTCCTCAAAGTGAAGTACTACTGAGTAAACAGCTTTACTAAGATATACTTTAGACTGTGAGCAAAAAACATAAATAGGTGTTTGGGCATCTTGGAGATGTCTGAAAAGAGCAGCACACTTAGCTTAGAATATTGCTGCCAGTAATTTAGAGCAGACCACCAGGGCAGAAACAAAACAAGAAACCTCGGGTTCTGGTACGCGATTCATGGATCGTAAAATAACACATATCCCTAATTTTGGTCAGAACCCATATTTCAAAATGGATGAATGAATGGGGCAGAGTCCAGCCAGCAAGTATATGAGTTAGCTCCTTGCTACTAGGTAAGGGCTTGTGTTCTTTTTCTTGTACTTGGGGGGCTTTCTCTTATCCTTTTTCCCAAAGCAAGCCAACACATTCGCTGAGTATGTAGCAGGTGTATTTAGCACTAGCACCCTAAGGCATTCTAAGTACTATGCGAAATACAAAGTTGAACAAGTTATGTCATTATCTTCAAAGAGCATATAGTCAGATGGCATAGGTAGTTTGTGATATGTACAAAATAAGTGATACAATGTCATTGCTCCAGGAGGGCAGCGGAGGGAGAGAATCCATCAACTAGAATGGTCACACACTAAATTCAGTTATTTTGAGTGCTATGTATCCAATTTCACTAGAGGCAATGAGAATAATATAGACAAACTTTTAAGCTGGGCTATTAGGGTCCAAAGATGGTATGCGGAATCGAGCTTGGCATCCTTACTATATAATTTCATCATTTGATTTGAAAAGTTTTTATGCCCTCAAGTCTGCTGGCCATCATTGAAGTCTTTTCCCTTTTCAGTTCAAATAATTTTCTATTAATTCTTCTGATTCTTTCTGGCTCCTCTACAACTAGCTCCTATCCCTACTCCCCACAACCTAGACCCAAAGTCACCAAACCTAACAGATACCCCAGTTAACTCACAAACCAGCCATCAGCTACAACTCATCATACAAAATATATCATCATGCATTAAAGTACATACAATGGAGGTCAATGGAGATCATGTCATCATAGTGAGCAATGTCCATTGTCCAGTTTGGTCTTCTAAACTGTAGCAACACAGAGACAGGAAAGGGAGAGATAGGGATCGGAGGTCTGGCAAGAAAGAAGAGCAAATAATACCACGACCTGAAAATATCACTTCCGTGGGGTGGACCATTCACAAACAACTGAAATCACAAGTAAGTGTTTTAGTCTATTATATAAAATCAGTACAAACCCCTAAGGTGTTAGACTGATTCTAAGAGATGCAGGAGAGCCAACTTTCTATGTCCTTATGTATTTAGAGAAAACACTTTTTCCCCTCCAACCTGCCACACCCAACATAGCAAATTATAATTGAGCCAAACTCCACTGAGTGCATTTTTTATGGGATTTCTTCAACTCAAGCTAATAAACCTTTACCACTAAGCTTTCCAACTGGATAAACCGAGGATATTAGAGTAAAGCTGTGGAGCGGGGAGGTGTTTGTGCTCCTATAAATAAGATAATCCTGGGCCAAACTTGGGGAAAAGATTGATTCTTAATCACTAGCCAGTAAGCTGGAGAGTTATTTTACTTAAAGTCTTGGAGACATTTACACTGTGAACCAATTCCCAAGTTTTCCAGGCTACAGCACACTCCTTCCCTGGAGTCAAATGCACAAAGCTTCCTTCAGGAGTTTTTAAAATCTGGGGTCCCTGGATCCTTAGAGATTCCCTGGGTAGACTCTATCTGCCTACCTTGATTCTCATTGTTCTAAAGCAAGACCAGACTAGCAGTATAGACAAAGAACACAGTCATCTTTTCCTCTATCTACTCTCTTTGTTAGGGAGGGTAGTTTCACAGCTTTGTTGGAGAAAAATGAGTCAAGGCAAAGGCACATGTTTGAAATTACCAAACTGCAGTAATGGGCCCTAAGCTCTCATACTGCCAAGTATTCCAGAGTCTGAAGTGGAAAATTACAATCTAACTTTCTTTGTAGTTCTTCCCCAGTTAAAGCTACCCCAACAGAAGATGTCTTTTTGATCTCGAATAGAGACAGGTAAACTTTCCTAATGCCATGAAAAATAAGAAAAGTAAATAGTACACAGGTGTATGAGGGATTTTCACGCCAACTTCTGTTTTTAATACCCATTTTTCAAGTACATTACAGATAGATATATGGTCAATACATTGCACAATATAGCACCCACTTTATACTGTATACCCCAGAAGCCCCAGTGAAACAAAAGCAAACTAGGTGCATGCCTACAAGCCAATTACATGGAACTGGTTTGGTTAGCAAGCACTTTCAAGGATTTTAAAAATCCACGATAGTTACAAACTTTATAAACATCATTCATGCTCCCGACATTTCTGAGCAGGAAAAGGGAATCGACTTCAAGCATGGTGAGAAGAACAAAGTCTGGTGATCCATTAGGGACAAATGGACATTAAGGACAAATTTAGAAAAAAACCCTATCATAATTAACAAAGCTTAAAGCTCAAAAGATGACTATTTAGTTCACCAGTGTGATCACAAGGAGATGGGACAGGGCAACATAGCAAGCATGTTAAAGGGTTTTGGTCTGGCTTTGTATTATGGGAGCCAGAGGAGATTTCCTAGGGAAATAGAGAACTTTGCTGGCCTAGAAAGAAGGGCACAGTCTATCCTTTATTAATCTGAGAATATTTATTATTTACAATACGCATGCTGCTGTGGCTACAGAGACAAGGCAAAGAGAGGAGTTAGAGGTTTGACATGGTTGCTGGCCTCTACTTTAGGAGGGAGAAATAACTTGTTTTCTAATAACATTACTGTAAGACTAAGTGCCATTAAGTGCTAGAGGAATTCAGAAGGAAAGCTCAATTTTAGTTGAAGCGATCAGGAAAGTTCTGTGGAAGATTTAAGAAAGGATCTTGATAGGCAGAGATAGGAGCAGGCATTCCAGAGAGAGTACATGGTGTGAACAAAGGCATGAAAGAACACAGCTCCCAGGGCAGTGAACAATCCGCCTTTCCATAAATGAATCTTGGAAAGATAAAATGAGGCCAGACTGAAGAAACTGAAAATAGCCCAAAAGCCTACTTAAGGTGGTGTCCTTTATCCATTAGTAGTGGGGATCCAGGGGATTAATGTCGCTTCCTGTTACTTATTCTGAGATTCTCTTTTACTTGCAGGCAAAGTGGTTGCTTACTTATTTATTTATTCCTTGAGAATCATGTAATTTCTTGGACCACCGAGAAGAGAAGGCTTTCAGATTCTACTCTGTGATTCAGTACAGTTTTGTGGAGGTCTACCCTAAGTTGGACCTTCAGATAACATCAGTTTTTACGATTGACTTCCCAAGAACCAATCACAATATAGGTACATAAAAGTTACTCCTGGAATAAAGAAACTTAGTATCTGCAAGCCAGGAGCCCTGACATTGCAAAGTTTAGTGCTGCCCTATCTAAATTCCTGGCAGTGTACAGATACCATAACACCTCGGGAACAGCAGTTGCACCAACATAGCCTACCCAACCACCATCGAAAGAGAAAAGCAGTGAGCAGACCTCACTATTACTTCATTTCAGAAAGAAACAAGCCATTCTAGTCTTCATTTAAGACGGCAGCCTACATAGGCTCCGCTGTGTTTTCTAGGTTACCTTCTAAACACGTGGGGGAAATACTGTGTTGAATCTAGTAAAATGCCACGGCCTCCAATCGCTCCTTTGGACATAGGAAACTGTGTAACCTGAAATACGCCTTGTCAGGTTCCCATTCTCCCAGGAAGCACGAGAAACCGAGCGAAAGCACTTATCAATTTTGTTTTCCTAGAATCGGAGGCTTTAAGAAGATAATTCTCAAACATAAGATAGCATACATCAATCTTACATTTCTCAGAGAATGAAATTTCATCCCCCCCCCAATAGTTTAGATTTTACCCACATTTCAGCTGTTAGGATTACCTTAAACCCGTAAAGTGTCCACCACCAACCTCCCCTCCGACCCCATCAAGGTGGGGGCACTGTCACGGTTTCACCTGCCAAAGACTGTTGGGCTTCCCCGGCCGCTAAGGACGGTGTTCCCAGGGCAGAGGGGCGGTTCTGCGACCTGAGCCCGCAGCACCCCCTCCCCACGCGCGGCGGCGTCGGGACGAGGCTTAGCTCTGCTGTCCGGTCCCGACCCACGGCTGGACATCCCGCGGGGCTGAGGACACAGCACTCACCGGGACTGCCGGGAATGGGGACAGCGGCAGACGAGCAGCCCACCGCGCCTACACGGCCTCGGCGGCGGCGCGCGGTGGGAGGGGCCGGAAATGTTTACAACCTCGAGCGCCGAGCAGCCGGGAGGCCGGCCGGCTCCGGGGCGGGGGGCCGGGACCCTCGGGGCGTCGGGGCGGGTTACCACCCCCCCCCCGGGTGCCCCCGCCTCAGGCCTGGGCCGGGGCGCTCCGGGTCCCCGCGCCCAGACCGAGTCCCCGCTCACCCGTCGGCCCCGGGGG
Source organism: Indri indri (assembly GCA_004363605.1). Classification (NCBI taxonomy): domain Eukaryota; kingdom Metazoa; phylum Chordata; class Mammalia; order Primates; family Indriidae; genus Indri; species Indri indri. Next base: position 17,897 of record RJWJ010017677.1, on the reverse strand, counting down.
AACTTACAGCCGGGAGGGCAGGCTCTGCTGGGGGCCGCGGTCCCCCGCGCTACATCCCGCGGCGCTGGAGGCGGCCTGCGGCCGAGCGGCCCCGGATCTCGAACGCCCTCCCCGCGCCGGAAGGGGCGCGCGACCGCACGCGTCACCTCCGCAGCCGCGTCACCTCCTCGCGGGCTCTACCTCGCCCCTCCAATCGCAGGCCTTGCTCCCGGAGTCCCCGCCCCGCGGCCACGCCTCCCGCGCCCGGGCCCGCCCCGGTCGCCAACCCCGCTGCCCCCAGGCTCTGCCCTCGCCGGTCCGACTCGCAGCTCCCACCGCGTCAGCCGCAGACTGGAGCGCGTGATGGCGCAGGAATTTCAGAGCATTAGACCGAACCCTGGGAAGGAATGCTGAATTTCCTACCGTGCACCTCGTCGTCTGAGCCGGGGAAATCCCGGCATCTCCTCTGTCACCACCGCCAGCGGTTTTATCCCCAAAACACTTAATCCCTTCTTCTTCAACCGCATGGTCCCTCCCTCCTTTCCTTCCACAGATTATTCAGTGAGCGCCCACCATGTGCCAGGCAGTTTTGGCTCCTGTTGTTTCTTGTCAGAGACAGCGGAATTGTTCCTAACTAGTCTTGCTTTGAAAGTCCCCGGTTCCGGCTAGAGCTCCCACGTGCGTCCAGAGTGCTCATCTGGGAGACGACACAGGGTGGTGCAGCCCTCCTCTGAACCACACAACGCAGCAGAGCATTTGAGGGTCTGACAATTTTCTCAGTTCTCCCGAGGATGGTGTGCAAATAGTGGCATTCTAAAGGTAGAGAAAGTAACTCTTTACGGTCTTACAGGGATGCCTCAGGACAGTGGAATTAATTCTCTTGGTGCTGGTGAAAAGCTTGGGCTCTGGAGTCACATAGGTCCAGGTTTCGGTCCCTGGCCAGCCTGTGATCTTGAGCACATTACTAACTCCTCCAAATAATAATTACGTCATCTAAAAAGGGAATAAAATAATACTGTTTCATTGGGTCTTTGTCAGGATTAAGTGAGATAATTCATGCAGGCTCTTGGCATGAGGCCTGGCCAATGTAAGTCCTTCAGAAACATTAGCCGTTACTGTGTTGCCCACTGTATAAAACCCTCAGAAACTTCCCAGTGTCTACAAGATTGGGTTCAAGTTTCTTCAGCATGGCATTACCTGGCCCATTACAAGCTGGCTCTAATCTACTCTCAGCCCTCATCTTTCTCCATTCTCTCTCTGGCATGTTGGGCCTCGGTGAACCTCTAGTTCTCCAAATGTGATTTTTTTCTTTCATTCCAAGTCCAGGCTTTTGCACATGCTGATCCTTCCGTTGCATTGCCCTCCCCCCATTGTCTGCTGCAAGATCCAAGCAATTTACAATGCCCCGTTTTGGCTTTGGCCTAAGACAATCCTAAATTCACATTCAGGCTCTGCCAGCCACTGACTGGCTATCTGTACGACCTCTGACAAATCCTTAATCTTTGAGTCACAGGATTATCATAAGGATTAAATTATATGATGTAGAGTACTTAGCACAGTACCTGGAACATGGTTGTTAACTAAAAAATGTTAATTCTCTTTCTCCTCTTCTTCCTTTTATGAATCTTTCTCAACCCTTTCCCATCTGCACCTTCTATGTGTCTCTGCTATAGGATTAGTCACACTGTGTCATAACTATTTGTCACTTATCTGTCTTACATTATGAGTTCTTTGTGGTTTGAAGACCAGTCTTGGTCACAGTTGTATCCTCAGGGCCTAGCACAGTGCTTGGCACATGATAGGTCTTTAATAAATGTTTCTACGAGGCAGAAACTTGTGCAAGACAAGCAGCGGTGAACTTCCATAGGGGAAATTCTCTTTGCAGGGCTGCTTCACTATCTGAGCCCAAAAATCCTAAGCAAGATTTTCCTTTCTGGAGGTGAGGTAGCTGTGACTATGTCTCATGAAACACAGTACCATACACATACTAGCTGATCAAGATATTCTTGATGGCATACCACCAACAGAATTTACTGAAGACTCTGCCCTATGGAGGCGTGAAGAAAGGTCCGCAGAGACAGCAATATTCAGTTCCATGTAGAAGAGCAATGCTGATGTTCCTCCGGAGCCTGATGCATTGTTTTATCCCAGTGAGACTAACAAAGAAGAATGAAGAGGCTGCCTAGTCCTACCTTGGGAGAAGGGAGTGGATTGGGTCATGCTCTCACAGCAGAGGAGAAGGGCACTCAGGACAGATGGGCCCGGGGGAGACCAACTCTGTCCAGGAAACAACAAATCTGGCTGGTGATGTCAGGTTACTTTTTAAAGAACGCTTCTCTTCCAAACAGAAAGGCAACACTTTGATTTATTTGCCAGGTTCCCTGAGGGATAAATACGGTGAAAAATGGGCGAAGAGGAAGAAGGGGAAGAGTGGCCAAATCGAGGGACCACTGTGAGGGGTCCCTCTAGCCTAACGTGTTCTTCCCCCACTGAAAAGCCCTGAGGGAGTGGCGGAGCTCTGGCTCTGCTGAGACAGCTGCTAAGATGGTCACTGAGTCTGGTGGCAGCTCACATTTCAGCACATGGTACAACTGCTCAAAGGCTCTTTGGAAGACCTGGGAGAATTCAGTGCTAGGAAACCCTTCCTCCCAGGGTCTTGGGGCACTTGGGGTATTTGGAAATAAGGACCCCAGATACGACAACCCCATAGGTATCACACAGGGGCCACAGCTCTGTTTATTTGCATAGCCAGAGGTTCCTGCCACAAGCAGCAGTCTTAGATTACTGGTAGCCATTTCCCTCCAGCCTGGGCAAGGGCTGAGAGATACAGACACACAAATGCATAGTTCAGATTCCTTTCTCTGAGGTCTGGAGGTCTCAAGAAACCATTTCCTCCTTTCCTGCCACCTCTATAAGACTACCTCCAGAAGTCCACTCAACTCACACTCACATATACAGAGTTTGCCCATAGGTTAAACACTGAATATTAAATAAAATCCATTGCATAGACTGTTCCTTTCATCACAGACATATAAATAAGGTGAGAGTGTGATGCTATCAAAGAACCAGTCTTGGGGAAAATGTACCTGCTCCTTTCTTTTCTTACCCCATGGAAGAGACAGCTTCATGAGCCTCACCTGGATCTTCTATCATGGGGAGATTTGGGGGGCCTTCTAAAGAATGACTCAGTCTTGGCCTTCTTCTGTGGCCACAGGAATGTTGTTTTTGCAGGTACCATCCAGATTTCATCTCCAGAGTGAGACACAAAAGGCTGATACTCTCAGGAAAGGAATCTAGGGCTTATAGTACTTGAGTACTGCCTGGGGACAATTGTAGGGAACGGGACCAGGGAAGCTGGGGGATGCTCAGTATGTAAATCGCATCTTTTGTGAGTAGCCCAGTTTGTCCAAGTTGGGATGGCAGGCCAGCTGCACCATTGGGGGTGGCCCACAAAGCAGCAGCAGCACATCATCTCCTGGGGCGGGCAGGTGCTCCCGGATCATGTCGGCAGTCACAAAGCCCTTGCTGTAGGCCCAATCTGAAGTATAGGGGAGAGGAGAGAATTGATGCTCTGGACACATGCTGGCAAGGGGGTGTGGTGCCATGAGGATGGGCCTTGGAAAAGGCCCTGAAAGGCTCCCGAGAAGGTATCAAGTTGTAGCAGCAGCTGGGTGGGTACACTCAGCCTGCGTCAGGCAGAGCCTCAGCAGCACAGCCACCCATCCCTGCGACCCACCTGGTACACAGTAGCCCGAAGGAAAGGGACCAGGAGACCACTTTGTCTGTGTACTAGGACAGGGGAGTTTGGCAGTGTCAGGGAGGGTTGGTGTCACTGAAACCAGAACTCGCAGAGGGGCAAGGCCTTGCTTTTGATGAAGAGGGGATAGTGGGATATCCAGCAATGGGGAGGATACCTTTTGGTGGATGATCCAGAGTGAACCAGAGCTTAAAGCGATTGGGATGTTGGGCCTGCAGCTCCTCCAAGTCCCCCCGCAAGATGATGTCCTTTTCAGTCTGAAATGCAAGGGGGAAGGGAAGTCTTTAGGAACTGCCTCAGGCCCACATAAAAAAGTTTTTCGTGTAACAATTTTACTACCAAGACAGAAAAAAAATGTAAAGAAATGTGAAAGTTCTAGGGAATAAGCAAGACTTGCAATGCTTTTAGGGAGTTAGGATGAGGGTTGGGAAAGAGGAACAGTCTTTATCTACATATTGTGAAGGAATAAAGGATGGAATATTTAACCAAGAAGATCCAAATTTCTATGCTCAAGACTACATGCCTTAAATGTACTCTTCTTTTCTTGGGGGCTAGGGAAGGAATTTACCTCCATGCTCTGTCCTTTTCCCTCTTTGTTGTAATAGAGGGTCTTGTACTTTGCAGAGGGGACCTTGGGCAGACGCTAAAACAGGCACCAGGCTAGTTCTGCCCAGTGGTACCACATCTCTCAGCCCTTCCCATACAGCAAGTTTGAAGTCCCAGGACTGAGAAAAGCAAACAAACCTGGTTGGCAAAAAGCAGAAAACACTGGGTTGGATCTTCAGGGACTTTCAGGATGGCTTGGATCAGCTGTAGCATTGGGGTGATTCCTGCATGAAGATACCCTACAGTGAGATGGGGTGGTGGCCATACCTTCTGCCCTGTCCCGGCTCCTTAGGTGACCCTTCCTCATCTTTATTCTGCTTACTCACCAGTACACTCTATTTTCCTTTACTATCCTAATCCTCTCACCTCCTCCTGCATGTGCTCCAGCACGTACATTTCTGGATGCCCTCAATATTCACGTAAGTTCGTATTGTGGAACTCCATCTAAAGAACCAATCTGAGACTCTTCCTCTGACAGTCCACTGGAGCCAAGGACTCAAACGTCATAGATGACTACAAGTACCTCCTGATTCAATGACGAGGGTCTGGAATACTCTACCTGCAGAGGTTAAGTGCATGTACTTTGGAACCAGGCAGAACCAGGCAGAGCCAGGCATTAATCCTGTTTTTGGCCATTACCAACTAACCAGGTGGAAAACATTTAACCTCTCTGAACCTCCATTTTCTCATCTGTAAAAAGGAAAGGCTAGTACCTACTTCATAGATACATATATAAGTGTCTAATTTATGTCTAATACAGCGTAGAATAGTAGACTACACAGTGCCCAGTATTATACTATACAGTGTCTAATACATAGTGGTGTCCAGCATTAATTTTCTTTCTTCCCGACTAGTCATTCCTAGCTGCTTCTCTCTACTCTCACCTAAAAATTATTAGATCCATTCAATGGGAAGAGAGTCCACTTGATTTGTTTCTCCCGTTCTATCAGTTAAAATTTTTTTGGTTTCTACCTGCTTATGATTTTGTTTTTCAGATACTGGGGATCTCTAGCCATTGCTGGGAATCCCCTGATGAACAGCTTGGCTATTATTGTCAAATCTTCTGAGGGTCACTTAGGAGTTTGCATGGCAACGATCAACAGTGGGGAGGAGAGCGTGGTCCCTCAATGGAATGCACCTGTTCCGCCGGCGATCATTCCCAGTTTCTTCGCCACTCGGGGCTCTGGTGGAGATTTCTTATTGGGCTGAATGTTAAACTGCCCTGAGAAGTCAAGTGAAGAGAGGGGTGGGTGGAAGAACAAAGTCAATATGGGGAATGAAGAAAACAAATGCAGAATTGAAAATATGCCCAAGCCCAGTTTAGCAGCTGCTGTGAAATCTGATCCTGGAACTTGGGCAGAGGTTTGAGTTGAGCCAGCTAAGACAATAATACGCTCGAGGGACAATGGGGCCAGGGCTATCTGTCTACCAGTCAGTTCAGGGCCACACAGTACATATCAGTTGTCTCTGGCAAAGTCTCACTCCCTGGTGAGGGCGACAGGCATGGGGCCAGGTGTGACTCTATTTTCCCAAGAGTCACGCAGCAGCGCTGGGGGCTTGCTAATGCTCTCAGCTGTTCCCTTGGGAAGGGCTGAAAGCTATCTCTGGCTCTCTCCACAGCTCAGCCAGAGGAGTGAATCTTTGAGGGGGGTGGGGGATGAGAGGCATGTGTTTACTTCAGTAATCTCCGCAGCTGTCACGGCACAAGAATTCCTGTGGATAGGGAAAGGGAACTGTTCCCTGTGGCAAATGGGGCTGAGAAATATACCTTTCTGTAGTGTTCGTGTTATGTTTAGATGGAATGGAGGCCCCAGCCCGTACGCACATGGACACACACAGCTATACTGTGCCAAGAGGACTCTGGGAACTGGAGAAGTGGGAGACGGGCTCAGAAAGACAGGTCATTACCTTTCCCAGCATAAGTGAGCAACCCACTTGGCCCCCGAAACTCCACCACGTCCCCAATCTTCAGGCTATTCAGGTACTGAGACATCTTTCCTCCTTCAGGAAATTTGGGGTGCACACCCTTTAGGTAGATCTGATAAGACAGAAAGAAAACGACCTTATTTGGAATGTCACTGGTTTCTGAGCCTCGTGTTGACCGAACCTCCGTGAGGCTAGGGCAGGGATCACACGTGTTCTATCTTTTCCTAGTCCACATACTTTCCTCGTATCCACAAAGACATGTGATCTCCTGCTATTAAACAAATCTTGGAAGTTTCTACAAATCCCAGAAAGAGTGGGGTAAGCAGCCCCTGTGGTTCTTTCTTACCCCCTTACCTTGATGACAAGATCCACGTAGCCTTGATCCTCATCACTGGTGACAGGAGTGTATGGCCTCAAGACCAGGCTTCCATCAATTCGGGCAGAGAGGTAGATATGTTTGCCTGGGGACCATGTGGAGAGCTACATAAGGGCTGCTTGTGGATGTGCTGCAACCCTATCAACTCTCAAAATACTCAGAGATGTTTGAGGGAACATGATGTCTTGCTTCCTGCTGTGGTTCTAAGGAGCTACCAGGCAGGGATGATTCACCCCTTTGAGCCCCCCACTGGAGAAACTCTTATCAATTACTGCCAGGACCTTGGCAGCAGTAAGTGAGTCAAGCGTCTGGGCAATGGGAAAAAGTGAGTGTTTGCTCAGGGGGAACTGAGAGCAAATCCTGCAGGAAAGAGGGAAGACAGTTGAGTGTTAAAGATGGGTGAGGGGCACAGAAGCCACACCCTAGAGGGGCCATGGGCACTTCACAGCCTGGAGGATCCAGAGCCAAGTGGGGGAAGGGGAATAGTGTGTGGAGGCAATAGATTGAAGTAGTGTGTTTCACGAGACCACAGAAAGGGAGTCACCCTTTTTGGATACCAGGGGAAGGAGCCCACTCCACACTTTCCTTACCCACAGGCAGCCCCAGAATGTGGTGGGCGGTGGGCAGGGCAAAGCGGAACCTCTTGGTGTTGTGGCTCACAGTCTGGAGGATGGATGACACAAGTGTTTTACCAAGTGCGGCTGGCTGCCAAGTCCCTTGGGTCATCCCAACAACCAAGGATGCTGTCCCCTTCATGCCAGAACTCTAGTCCCCTCCTCTTCCCTGGCCCCTTCTTCCACAACTTACCGTCTTGTCTAGCAGTCGCAGCAGGTACTTTTCACTGGGGTCCAGGAGAGTGACCTGAGGCCGGCGGGACCTCCGGAGCAAGTAGGAGCCCAGAGCCAGGCCGAGCAGAGTGAGCAGCCCCACCCCCAGGGAGGCCAGCAGGGCTGAGCTCTGTGGGTAGAGGAGGCAGCGTGACCGCCACGCTGGGGAAGAGCCCAGGGCGTGGTGGTGACCGACCAGCCGCCCCGGAGGTGGCGATCCCCGAGCTCTGGCGCGGAGGCATGTCAAGGGCAGAGGGGTAACCTGAGCAGGGTCCCGAGACAGAATGTGCGGCACCGGGACCCCAGCGTCCAGGGCGGGTCCAGAGCCTTGCGGGGCGGGGTGGGCGGTGAGAGCCCCTGGTCTGGAGCTGAGTGCCCAGAACCAGATAGGGCGGGGTCCTCTCGTGCAGGATATGAAATGAGGGTCTCACCGGCTGGATTCCCATGACGGAGCGCGGTGTCCTCCACCATCGACAGTCTGACAGATCCCACAATGCGCCGCGGGGCGGGCCTGGGGGCGGCGCCTAGCAGGAGGCGGGGCCGGAGGGCGGGACCTGTCGGGAGGCGGGGCCGGAGGGCGGAGCCTGGCAGGAGGAGGGACCGGCCGCCTATGCACCCCACCGTTCCCTGTGCAACTCGGTGGCCCATGCGCCCGGGGTCTCCGGTACTTTTAAGACCTTTTAAGACCTCAGCTCCAACTCTTCCTTCCCGGCCTTCTGGTCCCTGCCACTTCGACCCGCTTATTCCCGAACAGGATGGGAGTTCTAACGCAGAACCATGCTAAATTGGGGGCTTGGAAATCTCTGAGTCTGCCAATGCTAAACAGAGTGTAAGGTTGAGCCAGAGACAGGCTAAAAGTAGAGCAGCAGGGCCTGAAATTAATTACTGTACAGTCATCTTAGGTTTTCAGAATGAATTGCAGCAAGAGCATTGAACAGCCTAGCAAAGTCTCTTTCAGGAATGAACAGAGGCATGGCAAATTCATCTCCTTGTCTCTCTTGATAAAAGACTGGTTTTGTTCACAGAGTCAGGCCATCAGGATCTCTCAGGTGCTTCCTTTGGGTCCAAGTCAAACTTCACATCCTGATCTGGGTTCTCATGCCCTCGGGGTCAAAAACCTGGGCTTTGGACAGGCACACACCTGTGGCTCACACCTGTAATCCCAACACTGTGGAGGCCGAGATGGGAGGATTGCTTGAGGCCAGGAGTTCAAGACAAACCTGGGCATCATATTGAGACCTCATCTCTAGAAAACAACAACAACAACAACAATAATAATATTAACAGTAAAAGAGCACGGAGGCTCAGTTAGGGTTTTAGGACTGAGCTCTGTTGGCAGCATAAGGATGGGACAGGAAGAGTCAGGAATAGATATGGTGAGCCACTGGACTCACAAATTTTCCAGGATGACCATACTTTCTCATGCATGAGTTTCCCAACAAGAATGACATTTATTCTTTGCTGTACAGTGATAGATGAGATCTCTACAGATGTCATTGTCAACATCTTAAACAAATACTATCTAGGCAGCAGGGACATTTGGAGCCCCAGTTTTCAGTTGTAGTTGTTAAACTCTGTGTATCAGCAGTCCCCAACCTCCAGGCCCCAGACCAGACAGGGCCACACAGCGGGAGGTGAGCAGTAGGCTGCGAGTGAAGCCTATATTTACATCTGTATTTACAGCCGCTCCCCATGGCTCACGTCACTGCCTCCTGTCAGATCAGCGGTGGCATTAGATTCTCATAGGAGCATAAACCCTACTGTAAACTGTGCATGTGAGGGATCTATTAATAGGTTGCATGCTCCTTACTAGAATCTAATGACTGATGATCTGAGGTGGAGCTGAGGCAGTGATGCTAGCGCTGGGGAGCGGCTGTAAATACAGATTATCATTAGCAGAGAGGTTTGACTGCACAATGAATGTAATGTGCTTGAATCATCCCGAAGCCACTTCCACCCCCGTGGAAAAATTGTCTTTCATGAAACCAGTTCCTGGTGCCAAAAAGGTTGGGGACTGCTGCTGTGGATGATCCAAAAGATACTTTATTTTCCTTTTCTTCGGGCTGGCTGAAAATGTCACTCAGACCTGGGTACGTCTTCCTCTGAATTTTTGAAGCAGCCTGTACACTGTCTTTAGGGAAGTCAAGGTGTGTCAGGGTGGGGTAAAGTGCCAATCCATGTAGAGAGGGTTGAAAAGGGGAGGGGAGGGATCCTTCCCGTTTTCTGTTCTGTGAGACAGAGATTATGTTCCAATGCTCTGACACACCCACTACTGGCTTAGTTAAGAAGCTGCACTACTGATCCTTGTCACTGCTCAGCTCTGGTGGGAGAGGTTCTAGGTCCTCCTCCCTCTAGTGGATAGATGAATGGCAAGAGAAGGAGAGGTACGGAATGAAAGGAGAGTATAATTACAACCTGGACCTCTCTCAGTGATTGTATCTTCTGAACCCCAGAGTGGTACACTTTAACTAGCATGTGTGTATCACTGGGAACCACAAGACAGAATGTTTGAGATTGGGCTCATCCTGGAAATTTTGACTGTTGGTCTCTGTAAATGAGTATGGATGTTGTAGGAGTGCTGGGACAGGGCTGCTGCGTTCAGTTGGAGATCGGACCAGATGACCTCAGAGATCTTCCTGTCCCAGATTCTGGGAGATGGAGAGGATTAATGTCTTCCCTGGGCACAGAAAGAACCCTGGAAATTACTGAGATCAATTCTTTCTTTCTTTTTTTCCCAATTGTTTCTTTAATCTTTGCTTTCCTGCCCACTACTTCTTTGTGAGTGTTGCTGTGCCTTGATCAGTCTTTGCTAAGGACAATGGTCTGAATAAAGTCCAAGATCTTCATGCCCCTTTGAACACTGTAATTTGTCAAAGAATAAAGGGAGAAATGGTGTTCTGGGGGGGTAAGTAGAGTGTGGGATGGCTGGTAGCAAAGGAGCTAGCAGATGTAGTAGTGGTTAGATTGTATCCTTGCAAAGAATTAGTAGTTAATCCTCTAAATAATAATGATAATGATAATAGTGAGTAATAAAAACAGGCCCTTAGTATGTGCCAGCTACTGTTTTAAGTGTCTTTCATGAATTAAATCATTTAATCCTCACAACTCCATTACAAAGAACTGTTTCGATTCCCATATTAGAGATGAGGAAATTAAGGCCCAGAGGGGTCAAAATAACTTGCCTGAGAGGTAGAGCTATGTTTTGAATTCATGCACTCTGCCTTCCAATCCTCATTCTTAAGCCAGTGATATTTACAAACCCCATGGTCACTCTAGAAAATGCCAGCGACATGGAGAAAGGTTCCCTGGGAAGTTTGGGGTTGCTTTGCCATATTTTCGTTTGTTTCATTCTGCTTTTTATAATATCTACAGTTCTGCAGTTGCTGGATTGTTTTCAGTGTGGAAATTTCCTCAGGTACTTGGGTAAGGTTGCTGACAAACATGCAAGGTCATCTGGGCCCCTCACGTCTTGGATCAGATATCACTGACACCAGGTCCTGACCCACGCATTGAGCTGCGTCCACCTTTTACCACACCTCACCCCCTTCATGTCCTTTCACCTGTGCTCACACAGATTTAATTCAGTCCATCCCTATAGTCATTGCCTTGCATATACTTGTAACTTCTTTGCCTCTCAACTCATTGTATAAATTTGGAAAATCCACAATGCTGTTTAAATCCAAGGGTCAATTTTCTCATTTATTTATTTTTTGGAGACAAGGTCTCACTTTGTTGCTGGGGCATGAGGGCAGTGGCATGATCATAGGTCGCTACAACCTCAAACTCCTGGGCTCAAGGGATCCTCCTGCCTCAGCCTCCCAGAGTGCTAGGATTACAGGTGTAAGCCACCATGCCCAGCCTGATTTTGGAATATTTGCCTGGCCATTACTCCATTTCTAATGAAATGAGAGAATAAATATTCCAGTGAGAGGCAACTGGCTATATGCAAATTTTTTCTGTAAGTTTAACTTTAGGAAAAATTTCAAAAGCAAAGGAAACTATAAAAAAACCTCATTTGTGTTTTTTTTGGAGTTCATCAATTTTACTCAACCATTTTGAGAGAATCGACATCTGTCACATTTCCTGATTTTTGCCGTTAAGCCCTTGCTGGTGTCATCCATATTTGTTTGATCTTATTATTCACACTCTCTTTAAGAGCACTCAACATTAAGCATGCACCCAAATATTTCCTGATTAGATAGATGAAGGAATGTATGATCCCATCTTCTGATTTTCCAATGGAAATAGATTTCTGCTGCAAGTAACATATTGTTTCTTCCCTCAAGAAGTTTACAGGTGTTGGTTTAGCTATACTTAACCTTTTAGGAGAAGATATGGAACATTTCAATGCTCTGATGAAAGTAAAGTATCCTCTGCTTAGAAAAAATGCATGTATAAACCTACACCAAATTTTGCACACAGTTCTAGGAAATTAATGGACACTTGAAACACTCATTCCTTAAACCCAGCTCAGCTAATTTTGCTCCAGCAAGGTGTCAACCTTGGAGGTTTGGGTCTACAAATGAGAGTCAGAGTCAGTTCTGCATCCATGATCATAGTTCTATTAAGACTGTTCCCAACTCTAGACAGAGAAATAACTACCTCAAAGAAAGATCCTAGGCCAGGCGTGGTGGCTCATGCCTGTAATCCTAGCACCCTGGGAGGCCGAGGCAGGCGGATTGTTTGAGCTCAGGAGTTCGAGACCAGCCTGGGCAAGAGTGAGACCCCGTCTCTACTAAAAAAAAGTAGAAATAAATTAATTGGATAGCTAAAAATGTATAGAAAAACTTAGCTGGGCATGGTGGCTCATGCCTGTAGTCCCAGCCACTTGGGAGGTTGAGGCAGGAGGATCGCTTGAGCCCAGGAGTTTGAAGTTGCTGTGAGCTAGGCTGATGCCACAGCACTCTAGCCCGGGCAACAGAGTGAGACTCTGTCTCAAAAAAAAAAGAAAGATTCTAGGATGTTATACTTGTGTGTAGACAAGAACAAGGCAGTTTGTGGTGACTCCTTCTCGCTGCACTCTCTAGCCCTTGGAAGCCAGAAGGATATTGTCTTTGCCCCTCATCAGATTGTGTCACCTATATTCAATAGCCTAGAAAACACAGAATTAGGGTGACCATACATCTTCTCTTGTCCAGGACAGTCCTGGTTTACATCTATTTAGTGTAATTTTTAATAGCATTTTCTTTCACTTTCAAAAGTGTGCTAGTTTGGACAATAAATTATAGGGTCACCCTACTAAGAATGAGCCGCCCTTGATCAATTTCTAGATTTATTTCTTGTCAACCATGTAGATTCCATTCCAAGAACCGTTTCTTCCAGAATACCCATTGTGCCTTCTAACTCTCCTCTTCCTCAGACTCAGTCCAGACTCTGATCTGCCTGATCAGTACCCAAGCCTTTTGAGATGCTAACACCAGCAGTCGGATACAACTCACCTCCTCAGAATCTTCTTCAGAGAATATCCTCTGGTCCAGATTTCCTTGTACCAGTGGCCCTAGCAGGGTATAGTGAGCACAGTCTTTGGGCTCTTCCATGGGATCACAGCCCAGTTCTACCTGCCCCTGCTGCAGGCGGTATCTCTCTCCCTCATCTGAGCCCGTCAGCACCGCTATCCGGATGACTTTTTGTGGTCTGTCCAGAATCACCGTCAAGTGGTTGCCCTTTAACAGATCCAAGGCAGAGTAGCCCTCCTGGTTCAGAGTATAAGCGTATTGTGGCATCACATCCAATGGTGTCTCCATGTCTGTGACCACAGTAGCAGCAGGGTTGTCTGGTTCACCAAAGACTTCATCCTTCTCCACAGGAAAGCAACTGTCCTCAGCTACAGAAACAGTGCCCACGTGGTGCAAGACAGAGGGAGTGAAACGAATTGGAACATTTTGGGCCAAGAGAAGACGGAATTCAGAGAGAAGCAAGTGAGCAGGAGTGTTAAGGAAGAGGAGGAAGAAAGAGGTCAGTCGGGAGAGGTCACTAGTGCGGAAAACTTTCCCTGAGATGTTCAGGCTGGAGAACTCCAGCATCACCCAAGGTAGTTCTTCCCAGGCTGATAATTCCCAGTAGACGGCAGAAACAAATTTGGGGCTGCAGCGGACATGATCTTCCATCAACAGAAAGTAATCAGAGAGGCTGCTGGCGAAGTTCATGAGGAGGGCATAGTCTACTTTCTGCCTGAAATAAAGTGCTTCACAGGGTGAGGTGTGGTTAGTGTCACTCAGATTTCCTGGGAGAGGAGAGCCACCGAGAAGCCCGTGGATCACCAGCAGCTCCCTGGCCTCGATGTGTGGTGCAAAGAGGCTGGAAATATTGGCAGCTGTTTGGCGGAGCCACTCAGGGTCAGGATCTGACAGGTGGACCAGCACCACGACAGACTCCTGCTCAGGTTCCGAGGACGCTTCGAACACGGACTGAAGGGTGTCCAAAAGGTGGCTCCCACGGGGATGCTGCATTGAGGAAATCCCCACCGTCAGCAGTTCTAGGGGGAGACAGGGGGACCTTTAGCACTTCAGGATGGTGACGAGTTCCTAGGACTCTCCTCCCAGGTCTTCCCTTATGCCAATACCTGTGACAATTCACATTTCTGTTCTCTGGGGGTGTACAGTCCTGCCGAGAGGTTAATATCTATCTGATCAGAAGCTATGAAGTGGATTCATGGACCAATACACTGAAAGGCTATCGGGGGAAGCTTTATGAAGGACGAGGCTCTCTCTCATGGGGAAGGCCACAGGGTACCAAAGGGAAATTTGCTGGCTTGGCAAATTATCTTAGCCTGGCCTTGACCTTCAGGGTTATCTCAGCTACCCTGGATCACCCAGACCTGGATGAGAGGATCTCCAGGGACCTATGTACACCCAAGGGTCTGGCAGTCTAGTGCACTGAGACCCAAAGTCCACACCACCCTCTTTTCCCTCTACCCGGTGGTTTTCCCATGGTTCCCGCGGTTCCTCTCCCATCCTGTCTTCCCTCCCTGAGGGCCTGCCAGGAATGAGCTTCACTATGGGACACTAGGGGCTTTTCATCCTGTTGGTCATTCAAGGGGTGACCAGGTGGCAGGAAAACGTACTCAGGATTATAACACACACCACATCCCCTGGCATGGCCCTCCCCCAGAGCACCCCTCTTTCCTCATCAGATGCCAGTCATGTCCCCTTTCGACCCTCCTTGCCTTTTCTTTTTTCTTTTTTTTTTTTTTTTTGAGACAGAGTCTCACTCTTTTGCCCAGGCTAGAGTGCCGTGGCGTCAGCCTAGCTCACAGCAACCTCAAACTCATGGGCTCGAGCAATCCTACTGTCTCAGCCTCCCGAGTAGCTCGGACTACAGGAATGCGCCACCATGCCCGGCTAATTTTTTCTATATTTTTAGTTGTCCGATTAATTTCTTTCTATTTTTAGTAGAGAAGGGGTCTCGCTCTTGCTCAGGCTGGTTTTGAACTCCTGAGCTCAAACAATCCGCCTGCCTCGGCCTCCCAGAGTGCTAGGATTACAGGTGTGAGCCACCGCGCCCGGCCACCTTTTCTTGTTAAACTCCCTGTCTGGCCTTCTCCTTGCCGCTCCCTCCCATTACTCACTCTTTTGTTGGGGAGGGGCTCCAGCCAGGAATTTGTACTTGGCATGTTGGAGTAAAGGGGACCTTTGCTGTATCCTCTTGGAGGTTTCCAGATGGTTCTTGCTTTCAGAGCTGATTTGTTCCTGAACTGACTTCCAAATTATTTCCTTCTTTTCTTTCTGAGGATAAGATACATGTGAGCCCTGAGGTTTGCCCCAGATTCTCTGGAGACAACTAAGGAGCAGATCCCCCTTTTGGTGGGGGGGACGGGCGAGCCCTAGCACCCAGTCACCAGGGAGGCCAAGTGTCAGGGCTCAGTCCAGTGCTCTCCCCACCTCATCACGAGAACACACAGGCTTTCGGCAAAAGCCATGAGTCCCGAGTCGGGGAGGTGGGGCAACCCGGGTTTGGGTGAGATGTCTGTGGGAAGGTCCTAGGCTTATGTAGAGTAAGAATTTGCCTGTCCTCACTATGGCCCACACCTAATTTCTCCTAGTATTATCAGTCTGACAAATGTCATCTAACTCAGCTTAGGCCTGTGCTGGGTTCTCTGAGCTGTGCCGAAGACAAACGCCTGGCCCTGTCCTTGAGGAACATGCACACAGCACCTCAATTCTAGTCTTTCCTTTGCTCAAATCTGACCACAGATACATTTCTGAACCACTTCCCCACACCTGCCCTGCGCTTTGCTCCAGCTGATCTAAGATGTTTGGAAAAAAATGTGGATTCCCAAACCTTATCATGACCTGTGTGGGATTTGGTCTTCTCCCTTGCAAACTATGTCCACTTGGGGAAGTTACTTCAAATCCCTTCATGTGAGAAATGGGGAGAAGAAGGTCTCTTGTGCCAGGCCCTGGTTGGGAGGTGGCCAATACCTACATGGCCAATACCTGCTGGTCCTGCCAGTCAGCCTGGTCCTCTGGAAGTGGGGTGCA
Organism: Indri indri; assembly: GCA_004363605.1. NCBI lineage: Eukaryota > Metazoa > Chordata > Mammalia > Primates > Indriidae > Indri > Indri indri. The sequence goes on along the minus strand of RJWJ010017677.1, from coordinate 1,946 downwards.
TTGCCCTCTCTGCACTTAAAATGCCCTCTCTTCATCTCTGTCCCTATTCAAATCCCATACATATTTCAAGGGTCAGTGGAAAGTGGCTGCTTTCAATTGAAGAATTTAGGAAGTAACTGTGAATCAAGCTGGCTGGGGTTGGTTCTGAATGATTCCTTCAACAAGGTAGAAGATCCTCGTGGAGCTTTTAAAGTAGAGCTATAGGAAGTGGTGGAGTCTCTACCATTCTCAGTCCTCTGCTAGGTGGGTGTCTTAGTTACCCCAAATTAGGCTGCTAATTGCCTATCCTCTCCTATGTCTAATACTCCTCTGTTTTTCCCTGGAGACTTCCCTTGTTTTCATCTGTTCTTCTCTATTGTCACCATTGACAGTTATAACAAATTACTCTTTTTTTTTCCTCTCCTCTGGCTGGGCAATTTACAGAAAGTAAATTGTCTTTTCTTAAGGAAAATAAATAACAAAATTATATGACTTCCTTTTATATTCATTTTAAGAAATTCACTCTCAGTGTTCACTTCTCTGAGAACACTTGCAGTGATTCTAGAGTGATCCACATAGATGAGACCTAAACACTGACTTTTATTTATTTTCCTACTTAATAATTGAAAATTGGCTCCACTATCAGGCTCTGGTACTTACCAAAAGAATTTTATATTTAACATTTTGGGTTTTCTCATGGAGGAAGAAGCTGCAGAGAAGTAAGGACACGACTGCTATGGCACATTTCCACAAGCAACGGAACATGCTGTTGGTGTTGGACGTGGCTCTGCAGAGAGATGTGAGGAGCACGTGGACCTTAAGTGCCTCCTACTCAGAGATGCACATAAATCCATTTTCTCGCCCCTTTGCCTTCCATTTCTACCTCAAGGTATCACTGCTTTATTGCTTCCTGAGCTTTCCCCCGACATACTCGCACCACTCACTCCAATTTTTTGCCATCTAAAAATGAGAAAGGCCAAGGAGCTTGAGTCTATTCACCCTCAACATTCTGTACCTTCTGCCTGGGTTTCCAGATGTATTGTCATTTTCTAGTTGTTTGTGACAGGAAGTTAACTAAACCTGCCTTTATTTATCCACGTAAATCAGGGATACATTGTAGGAAAGGTGAGGGGGAAAAATGAACAGGGCCACGCTATAGAGGGAACAAATCCTCTTAGAGTAGGGATTCAAGCAAAAGATGTTATCAGGCCGGGTGTGGTGGCTCACGCCTGTAATCCTAGCACTCTGGGAGGCCGAGGTGGGCGGATTGTTTGAGCTCAGGAGTTCGAAACCAGCCTGAGCAAGAGCGAGACCCCGTCTCTACTAAAAATAGAAAGAAATCAATCAGACAACTAAAAATATATAGAAAAAATTAGCCAGGCATGGTGGTGCATGCCTGTAGTCCCAGCTACTCAGGAGGCTGAGGCAGAAGGATCGCTTGAGCCCAGGAGTTTGAGGTTGCTGTGAGCTAGGCTGAAGCCACGGCACTCACTCTAGCCCGGGCAAAAGAGTGAGACTCTGTCTCAAAAAAAAAAAAAAAAAAAAAAAAAAAAAGATGTTATCAAAGAAAGGAAACCAAAGAGGAGAATGGGCCCAGATAGTAGTCTTCCAAATCCTGAATCTCAAACTAAAGTTCCGTCATGGGTTTTTCTGATTTTCCCCATCTCCCGGCCACTATGCTGCCTGATTCCTCAAGGCTCGCCTCAATGTCTCCTTCCAAGCTCGTGTTTGGTTGAGGTGGCAGAATTTTTGTAGGAACTTGTACCTCTGAGTTAAGTAAAGATATCTGAGTACAAGCCCTTTATTGCATATGCCACAATCCCTCCAGGGCTACTAAGGTAGGAAGGAAAATTGAAAGTAACCAGAAATTTCTCACCATGTGAAAATTCTCACCATAATTGGAGCAGTAAGTCCATTGGAATCATTTTGTCCATCTGATGGCTCTTGGATCACACACACACCAATGT